>CAUYON010195404.1:0-43925 GCA_963573935.1 Arctocebus calabarensis | reverse complement strand
AGACAGGTACATGGCCTACAGACACGTGAAAAAATGCTTATCATCCTTAATCATCAGAGAAATGCAAATCAAAACTACTTTGAGATATCATCTAACTCCAATAAGATTAGCCCACATCACAAAAGCCCAAAACCAGAGATGTTGGCACGGATGTGGAGAAAAGGGAACACTTCTACACTGCTGGTGGAAATGCAAACTAATACCTTCCTTTTGGAAAAATGTTTGAAGAACACTTAGGGATCTAAAAATAGACCTGCCATTCCATCCTATAATTCCTCCACTAGGTATATATCCAGAAGATCAAAAATCACATTATAATAAAGATATTTGTACCAGAATGTTTATTGTAGCCCAATTCATAATTGCTAAGTCATGGAAGAAGCCCAAGTGCTCATCAACCCATGAATGGATTAATAGATTGTGGTTTATGTACACCATGGAATATTATGCAGCCTTAAAAAAGATGGAGATTTTACCTCTTTCATGTTTACATGGCTGGAGCTGGAACATATTCTTTTTAGCAAAATATCTCAAGAATGGAAGAAAAAGTATCCAATGTACTCAGCCCTATTATATGGTCTATTGTTTTTTATTGTAATGCTTCCATCTGTTATTGATGTCAAGGTAATGCTGGCTTCAAAGAATGACTTAGAAACTATCTTCTCTAAATTTTTCTAGAGGAGTTTATGTAGAATTACTATTATGTCTTCCTTGAATGTTTGGCAGAAATAACAGGTGAAGTCAGCTTGGCCTGGAGGTTTTTTTTTTAATGAAAGTTTTTTAACTATAATTTCTATGTTTTAATAGGACTCTTTATGTTATCTATTTCATCTTTAAGATTTGGTAGTTTTTTTCTTTCAAATGATATATCCATTTCACCTAAGTTTTAATAACTGTCTTGGTATGAAGCTGTTAGTAAGCATTCTATATTACTCTTTTAATATCTGTAGAATCTATAGTTGTATGCATATTATGTGTTTCAGTTCTGGTCATTGTCAATTGATTGTTCTCTTCAGATGTGGATTACATTATCCTGCTTCTTTGAATGTTTGGTGATTTTTTTATTGGACGCCAGAGTTTTACTTTTTTCATTCCTTCAAATTCTTTTGAGCTTTGTTCTGGGATTCAGTGTTACTAAAAAGTTTTTGATCCTTTTGGGTTTTTCTTTTAAGATTAGTTAGATGGGACTGAAGAATTATTACATGTAAGGATTTTTTTTTCAGTACTATATTTTATATTATTACTGCCCAAGGCTAAGGTAATACTTTTCTCTGACTTCTTACTAAATTCTCCATGAGAATTCCTCCCCTCCTGGAAAAATAATCTTCCATGAAATTGGTCCCTGGTTTGAAAAAGGTTGGGAACCCCTGATAGATAGACATCATAGCTTTGTACTGCCCCATTATAACACTTGTTATACAATAATAGAATTGGCTATGTATTCATCTTTTTCTCCAGCCCTTCTGTAAACTTCTCCCAGATCAGACCTGGAGTGCCTTATTCAGCACTTTGATCCCCATTCTGCATTATAAAGCTTCATAGCAGCTGTCAGCGACTGAATAAATGAATGGATGGTATGAATTCTGTGTGCCAGGATTGACTGTCAAGAGAGTTGTTTTGCACAAAGGAGTCCTTTGGTTACTTTTAGATCATTTCGCTGACACCTACAATCACAATGACCAACACATTTATTTTCAAGCCCTGCTGAGGGTGGCGTGTGATAATAACAGTAGATTAAATCTCAGTGCATGATTTCCAAAGTTTTAGCACTCATATTCTAATGACAGGGTCTCATTTTTAAAGTTTTCACTTTTACATTTAAACCAGTGAACAGTAATTCACTTATTTGGATTCACTAAATTCATAAGAGACAGAAGTCATTTGTGTGTCTACGTGGGCGTCCCTCTGTACTTCACAGCGCGGTGAAGACAGCTCCGGGACCTTCCAGCTTAAGGCGAAGAAGAGCAACGGCCCATCACACAGCATGCCCATGGCCGCGGGGACGCTGTATCTATTTCTAGGATTTAGAATAATGCTTAGAAATGAAAGAATAAACAGATGAATTAATGACATCTCATGTAGCCTTCTCAAGGCAAATCCAGTATCAGTAAAATAAGTCTACAAGCACAGCCATTAAGAGGAGAAGATAAACCTTTTCCCGCAGGAATATCCACATCTGATGATGATGCTATCATTATGGCTCACAGAGAGAGTTGCCATTTCCCAAAAGGTGTCCTCTGAAGCTACCTGTTCCACAAAGTGGCTATTTTATAACCAAATGAACATGGGCCACTATAGAACATGGGCAAGCAGGTTGTTTTTTATAATATCTGTAGAATAAAATGTTTAAGCTCAGGCAGGTCAAACTATGCAAGCCATGATTAGATACCTTGAATTCCAATCAAGTTTGCAAAAGAGAGGTCAGTTTGGAAACATCTGTTGGAATTAGCGGCTTCTCCGAAGGTCCTTATATGTAACCAGCAGAAGATGACAAGGGCACAGGGGAACAAGGAGAAAAGCTAAGGAAACCCAGCTAAGGTCACGTGCAGCCATGATGTTTAATGTTATTTTATAATTAAACATTTGGTCCAACATTTGATAAGACATCAAACGAAATTTTGAAAAGATAAAATAACAGAAAATAATCCATTAAAGATGCCCAAATCAGATTTGCTAAATTAGTTATTTCCAGAATCTGCTTATCTTCCATATGAAAAAACAAGCCATGTGTGTGGAGGTTGCAGATTAGTTCAATCCAGTAGCTCACCACATGAACTGTGCTGATGAGTTTGCAGCTGCTGATAACGGCACAAAAATGTGCGTTAAAGCTGTGGAATAGCCCATGAAACTGTTACCATGCCTTTTCTCAGCTTCAATCCATAAGTGCAGAAATTTACATTTAATCAGATTTGCTAGCAATTTTTTTTTACTACTATAAACCCCTCATAATCTTTCTCTAGCTAAGTTAATCATATCTGCCCTGGCTGTGTGCAGCTGAGGTAATTATCCAAAGAATTTTGGCCTTAAAGCACACTTTGATCTGTGGTGTTCATACTTCAAAATGAATACTTTTATTTCATTTTTTTGTCTGAATCATTTGAATCATTTGCTGTTGAGTAAAATTCCTATTTCATTATTTTTTGTGAAAACAAGTTTCGAGTACCTAAAGTATTACATTTGGCATTTATTAAAGATGTTTAATTTAAGTAGGAATTCTTTTGACAACTGGATTTAGAAATGTTTTAACGGCACTGAAATTACATTTTTAACATAATATTCAAAAGACCTACCTTCAGGTCTGCAAAATTCGTAGTTAGCAGATCCTAGATTTGAAAGAATTGGTAAGGTTAACATTTGACATGGTGTAGAAAAAATAGGGTGGCTCTCACTTGTCTGAAGGGCATTCAAGAAATGGCTCTACTTTGGAACAGGTGAAAACTATTTCAACCAATCATTGGACCACCGATCCTTTCACCAGCTCTGGGAAGAAAAGAAGTAGAATGAAGGGATGATAGGGGTTCCTTCCTCCTCCTCCAAATCTGAACTATTAGCTGGGTTTACAGAAGTAAATGGACTTGCTGGTCTCTGTTGAGTTAACTGATCAGCAGAGTAAAACTACAGTCGACTCAATAAACACTCAGCCATACAGTGTCTTATTGTATTTTGTTTGACTAAACTGACTCTTAGAATCCAAGATTCTTATCTTTAAAGGAGCTTAACCTAATCTAGTCCAAACTTTCCATTTTACATGTTGGGAAATTAAAGTTTAAACCGTTGATTATCTAACCTATTCATAAAAGCCTGAGGGGGGCTCATTACTTTCACTTTCAAGTCAGTCAAAATTGGAATGGTGGGATTATAGAGAATAGCTGCTAGATTTCAAGCCATTAAAATATTAGTTTTTGGTATTTGTTAGTCTTATTCTTTTTTCCTCACCAGAGAATGTTTATTTCCAACAGTCCACATATCCCCCTATGGACGTAAGATAGCGCTTTGTCATCACTTGTCATTACCAGGGTGGGAGTCTGTGTCTGGCCTCCTGGTTGGTGATAACAAACACTCCGAAACAGAATGCCCAGCCTGAATCCCAGGCAAAGTTTACTTCTCCCCATGGGAGCTGATTTTCATGAACCGGCTTTTAGGACTCAATTAAGCCAATCAGAATTAGACTATAGTTAAAATCATTCCAGTGAAGAGATATGGCAGCATTTACCAAACCTAGAATCATCAGGGGTGCTCATTAGAGATACAGATTCTCCGTCTGAAGACTCTGACTCCTTAGGTAAGGCTGAGAAATGCTGTGATATAGCATGGGAACCGAGACAAGGCAGGCACAGCAGAGCATGGCCGGCTGCATCAGGACGGAAACATTTAAAAGGCAAGATCTGGACAGAAGCAAGTCAGACGTGAAGGCGGAGATTCTTGGTCTTACCAGTTGGAGCGTGCTTCCAAGTCGAGGTCACTGAGTGACATTAGTGGCTTTGAGGGCAGGGTCACTGCTCCAGAACCCCCAGTTGGAGCCTCCTCTAGAGCTGTCCAGCTGAGGCTCACTTTGGTCTGTCACACTACAAGTGTGGGCTGGTCCTAGCATCCCACTACCTGGTGTCACTATTGCTTGGTCCATATTGCTGGAATTAAGATAAGATGGGTCCATAGGGATAGTGAGCCGAGAAATGCTTTTAAAGATGATGCACAGATTTTTTTTTTTTAATCATTGGCTGCAATAGTAAATGTACAAATATGTCTTTAATAATGTCAGGATAACCTCATTTTCTCAGTGCTCAGTCTCCCAATCTTGTGGGAAGGAAATGCCTCTGGTGTGGGGGGAGCTCTGTCAGGGTGCTGTGCTCTCAGATGAGTCCTGGTGGAAAGTACCCGATAAGTTATTTTAACATTCCTGTGCCTCAGTTTCCTCATTATAATGTAGCATAATAATTGTACTTACCTCAAAGCGTTCTTGTAAAAAAAAAATGGATTGTTAATGTAAAGTGTGCAGAACAGTGCCTGGCAACAGATGTTCAATAAATTGTTAGCTCTTGTTATTATTCTCAGTTAAGAATGAGAACAGATATGATGCTAGGGGTAAAAAAAAGTCATTAGACTATGTGGAAGACTGATGACTATGGTGGCCCCAATTTATATTCCCCCCATATCCATGCTCTCTGCAATGTGCCTTGGTAACTCCTCCTACCTAGAGTTGGAGTCTGCTTGTTCAGACCCTTGAATCTGGGCTGGCCTTGTGACCAATAAACGCAGTAGAGGGGATAATGAGCCACTTCCTGGCCTAATTCTCTGTAGGCCTTGCCCGACTCACTCTGTCTCTCAGCCTTGAGAAAAAGCCCCGGCTGCCTGCTGGAGAATGAGAAACCCCGCGAATGACTCCGAGATGAGTCTTTCAGTTTAGGGCACTCTGTATCAGCCCAGACCAGAAAACCCATCCTCTGAGTCAAGATTAAATTGATGACTTGTAGAACTGTGAGCTAAATAAATGATCACTGTTTTAAGCTTTTAAATCGGGGATGGTTGTTTAGTGCAAAAACAGCTACCTGATAAAAACTATAACTAAAGACAAGGGACAGATGTTCAGGGAATTAAGCCATCAATACTTGCTTATTTGCTGCTCACCTACTGGCAGGTGGCTAATTCTGAGGAATACACTATCCTAGAATTTTAAATGTTGGGTCTTACAAATCTCCCAGGGGAAACGCTTCAGTTTATGGATGAAGAAACTGAGACCCCAAAAGATTAAGTGATTTGAAAAGGTCACATAAGTAATTGTAAACCTGGATTCATAAAGTAATGAAACAGCAGAACCACAGCAAATGTGTATTGATTTTGGAAATGTAGCAAAGGAAAGTGCTCAGAAATGTTCACGAGAAGAGAACTCTAGGCCAGCGTGGTGGCTCACATCTGTTATCCCAGTACTCTGGAAGAATGAGGCGGGTGGATACCTTGAACTCAGGAGTTTGAGACCAGCCTGAGTAAGGTCAAGACCCTGTCTTTACTAAAAATAAAAAAATTAGCTGGGTGTTGTGGCAGGTGCCTTTACTCCCAGCTACTCTGAAGTTTGAGGCAGGAGGATCTTCTAAACCTGGGAGTTTGAGGTTGCTGAGAGCTTTGACTTCCTGGCACTCTCATGGGACAACAGAGAAAGACTCTCTCAAAAGAGAAAGAGAGAGAGAAAATGCCACCTCGAGTGCTCAGGAGAGCAGTCCCACATGACCCATGATGGGGGTAGGGGAATCCCATCATTAGCAGCACTCAAGTGGGTCTCCATTCTCCCTCCAAAATATTCTTCATGTCTGAGAGCATAACCAGAGGCCACTGGCCTGAAGGATCAAATTTCTTTGATGTTTCCTAAAAATTCCGTACCACATAATATAGCATGTTTAGATAAGTACATTTTCTCCTCCAAAAGTTCATGCAGAAAGATGGGTCCCATTTGTCCTGTGTCTGAAGGTCTGCCCTGGCATGTGACCTTGAGTGCTGTTGGGCAGGCACGTTATGCCAAAGTGGTGGGGATGTACAGCGTCTTCCACGCACTGAGGCCTCAGCTTCCTCTGAGGTGCCTCTTTGTGAGTATCCTGGGCTTACCTGCCCCATGAACACTCACTGAATACCCTCCATGTGCCAGACGCTGCCTGGGCACTGGGGCAACCAACTAAACAAAACTCCTGTTTTCAGCAATGGGGTGTATCTCCAACTGCTGCTGTGACAAAATTACCACTCGCTACAAGTGTACCTTATAGGTCGAGAGGGTAGAGGTCTAAAAAGGCTGGTTCCTCCTCTGGGGAAGAAGCTGTTCCCTTGCCATTTCCAGTTTCTAAAGCCTCTGAAGGCTGCCTGTGCTCCTTAGCCTGGGGCCCTGAGGCCCTGCCCTGTCTCTGCAGCCAAGAGCACGAGCAGCTTCTCTCCTCCTCATCCTCTGCCTTCATCTCCACAGCTTGTCCCTTTGATTCTGACCCTCCTGCCTCTTGTAAGGACACTTGTGATTATGTAGAGTCCACCCAGATAATCCAGGATCATCTCCCCATCCCCATGTCCTTACTTTAATCACATCTGGAAAGCCCACTTTGATCCCATAATGTAACATGATGACAGGTTTAGAGCATTAGGATGGGGGCTGATTTGGGGGCCTGTTATTCAACCTATCACCAGGTTACACTTCAGTAAAGTTCATCTTTATAGGATCAAGTCTGAGCTCTTGGATAGAGGTAGACACATTTCTGTGAGCTTCTTTATTCCAGCCCTATCTCTAGAAGCTCTGTGCTATGAATGTGTAGTTCAGTAATCCTGCCCTTCTTCGGTCACCCTCCTCCTCAGAACACATCTGCTGCTTCTTACCTCCCCTCTTCCCCCCGATTTGCATCTGTCTGGAAGGCCCTGCTCCCCTAGACCTATTCTCTATGTAATAGGCCAACAGCCCCCCAAAAGATCCAAGTCTGTCTCAACCTGTCTCAGCCTTGGTCCCCAGCATGCCCCCCTCCCTGTGCAGGTATAATAAATCACCATATGATTTATGCCTGAAGTGGGGTCCAGGTTAATTCTGAGAACAAGTTTCAGAACGAGGAAGTTCTCTGCATTTCCAAAACCCCTAGCTAAACAATGGTGGAAACTTACTCAAGCGAAGTTTTCCAAACTGTAAATTCCTCCTTGTGCCAACCGCCATGCAGCAACCCCCTGAGCCAACCACCATACTGTAACCCCTCCCTGAGCTAACCATCCATATTCTGCTTCTGTCCATGCTGTAGCCCCCTGACTATAACTTTGCCCTGAGCTAACCATCATGTTCTGCTTCTGTACTTGCCTGCTTCGTCAAATAGCAAAAAAAAGTATGTAAAAGGCAGCCTGCTCATTTCTTCGCAGCAGGTATAATAAATCACCCCTGTGCAGGTATAATAAATCATCATATGATTTATGCCTGAAGTGGGGTCCGAGTTTTTTCTTATGGGTGGCGACAGGTACAACATCTACATCTCTGGATCCCCTGTCTGGCAAAATACTCAGCGAAGGCCTCATCTGTCTGAGAAGAGGTACCTTCCCAACCATTCTCTGAGATGCTGTGCCACCTCTGCCACCCACACTGTCAAACCCCGTGAGATCTGTCCTGCTCCATTAATCAAAAGTGCTCTGAGAACAGCAAGTGTGTCCTCATTGAGCATAGCACCTGGTGCACAGCAGTGGCTTAAGGAACGTTAAATGAACAAGTGTCACTGACATTGATTATCTGTTGGCTATGGAGAAGAGGAAGGAGGGATGGAGGACAAGTTGAAGGAGTTTTTCTCCTGAGTTGTTAAGAAAGTGTGGTAGTGTGTTTGCTGAGCAGGAGGAGCAGAGTGAGGAATAGGAGCTGAGACCACTGACCTCAGGCAGAGCTGGGAATGTGAGCTGAGACCATTGATCTTGGGCAGAGTCAGGAAGGTAAGCTGAGACCACTGTCCTCGGGCAGAGCTGGGAAGATGAGCTGAGACCACTGATCTCAGGCAGAGCCAGGAAGGTGAGCTGAGACCACTGTCCTCAGGCAGAGCCGGGAAGATGAGCTGAGACCACTGATCTCAGGCAGAGCCAGGAAGGTGAGCTGAGACCTTGGACCTTGGGTAGAGCTGTGAAGGTGAGCCAAGACCACCGACTGCGGGCACAGCTGGGGAAGGTGAGCTGAGACCATTGACCTTGGGCGGAACTGGAAAGGTGAGCTGAGACCACCGACTGCAGGCAGAGCTGGGAAGGTGACCTGAGACCACCGACTGTGGACACAGCTGGGGAAGGTGAGCTGAGACCACTGACTGTGGGCACAGCTGGGGAAGTGAGCTGAGACTACTGACCTTGGGCAGAGCTGGAAAGGTGAGCTGAGACCACCAACTGCAGGCAGAGCTGAGAAGGTGACCTGAGACCACCGACTGCGGGCAGTGGCCTTGAGGAGCCCGCAGAGCCTGATGCTTCTGCTCCTCTGAGTGGGATGTGGAGGTTTTGAAGGTCTGGCTTTGATCCCTGCTGTGCAGGTGGCCCAGGATGTTCTGCAGCTAAGCAACGCTACCTACTGTGTCCTATTCCTGGGATTCAGGGTGTACTGGAGAAGAGTTCCCTGGGGAGGGGAGAGGATTTGGGGGACAGACTAAAATTGCTTCCCAGAGGTAAATAGTCTCTCCAACATGGTTGACAGATGAAGCTGAAGAAGATAGGCTATAGAGAGAGGACTTGGGAATGAGAGGCGGAGAAACAGAACATATCACAAAAACTGAGATGGGACAAAATAGAAGGATGCAAAGGGGCTGCAGCCCATAGGTGGGGGCAGCAACTGTTCTGTTATGGGGGCCAGAGCTTGTTGACCAGGAAGCACTGGCTGGGGGGCGCTGACCAGGGGACACTGACCAGGGACAGCCACCAGGGAACACAGAGCAGGGGACACTGACCAGGGAATACCGACCAGGGGACACTGACTGTCTGTGGACGGAGTTGTCTGCCTCTTGGACAATAATGGACACACAGGGCGTGGCACATCCTATGTCCTGCACTGAGGGACAGGGCAGCATGGGTGGATGGGTCACAACTGGAAGGTGGGGAGACACAGAAACATATGGCCACCCTGCCCTTCTAGGTGGTCAGGTAGAACTTCCATAGTGCAGTTTAGTTTTCAAAGCATAAATTCTATCATCAATTGTGTCCAAGTTAAACCGGCCTCATTAAACTTATCTGAGATATGGATTAAGATAATTTTAAAAAGGAATTTTTGAAATACAGCTTCCATTTCAGAAATTTTAAATTTGGGCCTGGGGACCATCTCAGAGTAACCTAGTGTAAATGTGGTACTCCTATGGTAGCTATGGTACTCCTCCCAGGTTGTCAGAGAGATAGCCCAAAGAAGGAGTGTGGTACAGGTTTTACAGAGTTCTGGTGAGAAGGAGAATCAGCGGCTCTGAAGCCACACAGATGAAAATAGTCTGAGGACAAATAAGTGAGGGCACTGGAGCAAGTATCCGATGAGATTTGATTCATAAAGGAAGAACTCTCTAGAATAGGCTATAGTTTATTACCGGATGGTTCTGACATCACATCTCAGTATTCAAAGGAGTATACAAGTGGAGTCAAAATTATTATAGTTCTCCCCCTGAGGCCAAAATTACACAATTTAAGACACCAGAGGCAGGAACTTTGCCTGTTTTGTTCACCACTGTACTAATTCATGCACATCATAAATACTCAAATAGTTGATAGAATGAACACAAGTGGAGAGAAGCTGAAGTGTTGAATCTGTAAAAATTGTGGATGTGAATGGGAATAACAACTGGGATAAAAAAAATCATGATTTTGCAAAGACCTGTGAGCTTCTGAGTCTTGGTCTTCCATGGTTTAATCCTAGGAGAAAGTTGATTCATGTTTATTGAGTACCCATTATATACCAGATATTAAGCTGGGTAATTTCTAAAATATATTCTAATACTCAGGATAATTCCCCAAGACACTAGTCTTATTCCTGTTTTACAAACAGAGAAATAGGCTATGAAGAGTTAAACAATTTTTCCCAAGTTACATAGCTGGTCAATGGCAGGGCAGTAACTTAAATCCTGATCTGACTACAAAATGCTTGCTTTGTACTCAAATCAGCTATCTCCTATAATGCATCTACTTTGAAAACCTTTACTCTTGTAATAAAATCAGCACATGCTCATGGTTATAAATCTGGAAATACAGTAGAACCTCCATAGTTGACCACCTCCTTAGGGAGATGTTATTGTTTGCTACACTTATGTTCTAAGAAATCACCACTAACATTGCATTAGTGAATACTGAACCTCTTTGTTCCTAGCGGAAACCCAGGATTAGATTCCTGTAAGCCCAATATTTTAATCAACCAATCGGTACGTAGCCTTGTTTTATGTGTATTTCTATTTAAAGACACATTAGTTAATATATATTATTTATTCATTCACACTGAGGTCACAGCCAGCAGCACGATCACTCTTGTCTGAGGAAGTTCATCTAACACACGCATGATCTCTGAGGCAACAGGAAACAGCACCTTCACCCTGGGCTAGATGGACATTTTAAATAGTGAAACAAAAAGCAGAAAATGTGAAAAATGTGACACTAACAAATCCCCAAAGGACACTTGTTTATAGTAGGAGAGCTGAAACAAGATGGCAAAATGTCACCCTGTTTGGCCATGGCTGGAAATGTGCAGGTTGGGCGACCCAAATATTACACTTTTCTGGGTGTGGATTTGAGGGCTGCTGATGAGTTTCAAGTAGGCAAATTTGCAAATATGGATTTGTGAGTAATGTGAATTGACTCTATTTCCTTCTGAAGAGTCATTTGCACTCCTGATAGTTTTGCGACAATCATAGGCATTGTAGGAGAGGAAGTCTCAGAAACATTTGCTAGTTTTCCCACCTACAGGCTTTCACACACCCATTTACTTTGTCTAACATCCCGAGTGTAACTCCTGAGTATATGCTAGGCACTGCGATGGGTTTTGGAGAGAACAAAAATGAACGAGGCAATTCCTGCTCCCCGGGAGCTCCTGGTCTAGGGGAAGGAGCCAGGCACACAAACAAAATGTTTTAACAAAATGAGCTAAGTTCAGTGACGGACACAGAGGCCGGGGCTTTGGGACCACACAGAGGAGGAGCCACTTAGCAGAGAAGGTGGTGCTGGCTAAGCACTAAGGAATCAGTCTGATTTAGCCAGGTGAAGGGTGGCAGAAATCGGCTACTACTGCTATGAATGATATGCAGTAACAGCAGCTGTTAACAAAGGTTACTTAATTTGATTGAGAAGTCTTTGGAAACATCAGATAAAATGACTCATTAGTGATTATTGTAGCCTGTATCTTCGTGAGAGTGCAGCTTTTACTGTACATCTCTAGCCCACCCTGGACTTCATAGCACAATTAATGCATACACCATGTTTTACATGTTTTGTTAGAGAGGTAAGGATTTCATCTTGTTGCAATAACAACCTTGTATTCACCAAGGTTAGCTTTCCACATAAATGCTGAACTCCTCTCTTCCCAAAGTGCTTTGTAGAAAACTCTGCAGAGGAAGAAATCATTGCTTACTACATAATGTAGAGCTGGTGGCCGAAAGTGTACAGCTCAGCCCCTGCCTCCTGAGAGGGTCTTAGGCAGTTGCTTCTTTTATCAGTTTTGAGGAAAACTGTATAGAAATTCCCCTAAGAGTATATGTAAGTGTAATATAATTTCAGCAAAAGTTTGGTCAAAATCTATATTGCGCAGGTAAACACTTCCTTTTCTGTCTTGTTTTACTCAGAAGCATAGATTGGAAGAGGACAGGTAATTGTCATCCTTTTTTAATATAAAGGTAATCTCACATATTTTCCTTTTCTAGGTGTTTGCACTTATTATTTTTAATGCTAATTTGTATAAATTAAAAATTTATTAGTTTTCATTTTTAAAAAGTAATGTATAAGATTGAAATTACACAGTATCAAGGATATACATGCGTATTTTAATATTAAGAAATAAGACTCCTTATATCTCTAACATCCAGCAACTACTATTTACCAATATCTTGCATATTCTCTGCAGGTATCAACACATTTATTTAAATTTCAAAGGCGATCAGAGTGAAAAGAGACAGAGGATGGGATGAAGAATAAATCTTCTGGGAAGACAGTTACTTTAAACTTTATTTTCTCCTAAAGGGTAATGATATATTTATGATTTTTAAACTTACTAAGTACAAAAGAAACAAGTGGCCTTGAGAGTTTTTAATTTTAATTTTAAGGCAAAGGGAACTATTATTAGTCGAGGATGTGCTATAGGCACATTTGTACTAGGCACTACCCATGTTATGTCTCCCTGGAGCTTTTCATGTAAAAGAAAGTGAGGTGATTCACATACTTTGAGAAGACTGCACCCCAGACAGAGTACTAGAGTCTGTAAGGTCTCTCACAGCTGTAAAGTTAAGGAGTCACGATTAGGACTCGGTTCTGTATGACCCCAATATCTACGTTCATTTCCTGTATATTCTGGATCCCGTGATGTTTAATATTTTTATTATAAATATGGATCTGACAGTTGATAGGAGCTTAGTAGTTAAAAGATTCCCAATAGGGATCTCTGCCTGCAAGTTCACACTTTTAAAATGTGATTAATGTCACTGTATTTGACATTACAAAGCCATAAATATTTAGTACTAGAGTCAAATCCCTCCACAGGCTAAAAGAGCTTTGTTGGGGGGAGGCCTGCAGAGGGCACTGCTGCCTGCGAGTCTCAAAATCCAACTTTAGCAGCGTTCTTAAAAAATAATTACTTCCATAACCAATTCCCAGAGTTAAATTTCAACCAACATTCAAACATTTATAAATTGTGTGATTTTTTTCCAACTGTCCATAACTGATTCCCAGAGTTAAAGTTCAACCAACATTCAAGCATTTATAAATTGTGTGATTTCTTCCAACTTATATTTGATATTGACATCTAATTTTCATCTTGCTGAGCAGTGAGTGTGATCAGAACTCCAGCAGTGGAAGGTAGTTCTGAGGGGTGAGACTCATGTCAATTCTCACTGGGAAGATGAAGAGATTTGGTGTCTTTGCTTAAGTGTAATGTGCTGTCCGACAAAGCAGACTCCTTGGGAGTCAGAAGACAGATCAAGACTGGTGAGGTCTGAAGACAGATGTGGTCTTAGGAATTTCCAAGCTATAAATCCGAAAGCTAATGAAGACACCTGAGTACGAAAGCCAGCAGCTGTGCACTTGCCACCAGCAGGCAGGGCTTTTATCTTGGAAGTTCTGGTGTTATCATACGAATTTTTAAGGCAAGGTACTGCTATTCTCTAACCCTAGCTAATCATATAAACACAAAAGACAAAGCGAGAGCTACTTTTTTTGGAGTAGTTCAGAGTCAAAGTTCTGGAGACTGATCTGCATAGGGTTGTATCTGGATGTTAAGATCACAGATTTAAACTTTTTTCATTTATAAATCATCTAAAATAAATGAATATTACTTTTAAATATGAAATGGTCAATAAATACTTAACTAAAACAATAACCAAAACTGTTGTCATTCCTGTCTCCCCCAAGTTAACATTGAACCCTTTCCTGTTTGTCTTACTGCTAGGGGTGTTGTGGTGACTATTTCTTGAATGTGAAACTTTGGGCATACAGTAGGTTATTTGAAGAATAATTTGAACATTTTAAAGTTTGCCTTTAAGACCTTAGGGTAAATCTAGATCGTTTGTTCTGGAACTGATTTTGTCCTGTGCTCACAAAATTTCCTGTGCTCATTCTGTGCTAGATGCCATTCGGAACATTTCACATGCATTATCATACTTAATCCTCACAACAGTCCTAAAGAGGGTACCATTGTAATCTTTATTCTATGGATAAGAAAACAGCGGCGTAGAGAAGCTGACTTATCTGAGGCCACTAACTGGTTAAGAGCACAGGAGTTTGCAAACCAGACTCTGAGTTCATGTTGTTCAAGTTTTAAACCAAGTATTTTGTAATCTCAATCGCATGCACACAAATGAAAATGAAAGTTTACTGTCTTTATATTTATATATTTAATGTCATTAAATACAAAAATTGTTACAAATCTGCAGTACTTTTTATCTAAATTTGTAATATAATTCACATTATCACATACCTTCAAACAGGAAATGTTTTTGCATACAAACACCTTAGAAAGAATACTAATTTGGCCTAATAATTTTATAGTCAGGGTTTCTGGGCTGAAGGTAGTATTTATAATTTGTCCAAGTTAATAAAAAATAAGATGAAATGGAATATTGTCATTATATAGGCTGATACTATGAAATTACATTACTTCCAGACATTATACATTTCTTTACACATGTGCGACTGTTTAAGACTCCCCCAGTGATCTGCTGGACTAGAGAGGACTCCATAATCACAGAAGTAAGTCTTCAGCCGAAGGACTCCTTGTGTCTTGACTTCAGTGAGTATATTATTATTTTAAGAATCTGATAGGTGTTATCTCCTTTGATTAGAAAATAAATAAGGGAAGATATTTTCTATTTTATTCATCATTATCTCCACATATCTGGAACGATGAAAGGCACACAGCAGGTGCTAAATAAATATCTTTTAAGTGAACACATGATTGCCTTATTCTTTTTAAGTCACCACCTTCTGTCCATTATGAAAATAAGAATTCAAAATATATTGAACAAATGACTGAAACAGCCAAGATAATGTTTAAGGCAAAACCAAAATCTTATAATATATGTACATTTTAAAAATACATGAATACATAAATAGATCAAAAGCAGACAGAAAACATGCAAAGGAGTGTAATTTTTAGCAGGTGATTATTAACTCCGTGGGCTTTCTTGTATTCTTCACATCCTTACACTTGGAAACTAAGAGGTGACCCTAAACAGCTAGTTCCTGGCTGATTATCTATGGACTTGCACGTATACAGGTTAAGTCTTCTTTTAAAAAGAGAATTACAGCTTAATCTTGATGGATACAGCTCAATTTTCAAAGTTCAAGTAAATACAATTTTACTACACATCATGATAACTTTTCCTTATGGCTCTGCTAAAAACAGAGGACTGTGTCCAGCTGAAGCGTTTGGCGTCACCCACTGCTGAGTGCTGTCAATTAGGATCTGGTACGAGATCCAGGCGCTTCCCAGCAACCCCACATGAGAAACCCCTTGGCACCTCCCTACACGACATGTTTCTGTGGAAAGCCCTGCTACTCAGGGCCTTCCTGCTAGGAGCTGGATCCTCGGAGCCCCCCACCCCGAGTGCGACGGCCTTTAACTCCACTAGTATCTCAGACTCCGGAACTTGGGCTTCCTTAAGTTCAACATTGGCTGCTTGATTGTAGGCTTGTCACCAAAAAGTGCTGCTTCGCTCTCTGTGGTTGGAAATCTTTTCTGATATATCAAGGGATATTCCTTCTGAAACTGAAAAATGAGGCAAGGAATTAGAGAGTATTCACAATTATTTCCCCAGTTGAAGCCAGTGCTTAACATTTTATTAGAATTCAGTGCCTTCTCAAAGAAGTATTATAGAAATGAGAACACTTTAATTCTCTCCTCACCTCTCCATCTCTTTTTCTTATGCCAAAAGTATGCTATAAAACCGCTTAGATCCCAGTTAACCTTAACATTCCAGGAGTCTCTTCTGTTGCTAATTCTCCCCCTCAATTTCAGATCATCTTCTTTTTCATTGGTAAAGTCTATGAAGGTTGCAAGGATGTAGTATAATTTATATTTGAGTGTCCTAGACTTGGAATTGGATTTGCTAGAATCTCAAGTCAGCTGGGTTTTTAGAGCTAAAAATTCTAAAGGATAGTGTTGAGGAAAACATATATCGTATAATCCAATTTTATAATCGCTTTCCCAGGCTAATCTATGCTATAATTATACGAAACACCAGTAGTACTGATGAGTATCTATTACTATTGTTATTTTAAGATTCAGGATAATGAGTAAAATGAGGCAGTACAAGTATTTTGAAGCAGTTTAATGTATGTGAAACAACCAGGAACAGTGTTTTAGAAAATATTTACATGATTGAAAACTTATTCTTTTACCTGTTTTAGTTTTTTTCTTTTCTCCTTTAGAGGTAAATTCTTGTTTTTAATAATACTCTCTAAGAGTTCTGCAATTGCAGCTTGAGAGGTAGAAACTTTCTGTTCATCAAACTCTTGTGCACTTATCTGCTCACAGTATGAGTAAACTGGCAAAGGAGTGACTTGTCCGTCTCCAGGATTTTTAATCTGTAGTGACCAAAAAGACTCAGGTCTGTTAATTCCGGTTATGTTCTTACACAGCAAAGTGTTTCTGATGGGATCGAGTACGTATTATTTCGCTACCAAATATTTGGCACATTAAGAAATCTAGAGATTATGCAGGAGAACAGTAATAAACCAGTAAGTTCTAAATCCTAGCTCCACGCCAGTTACTAATAAGCTTTGTAGTCTTCAACGAGTTATTTTATTTTTCTAACTATACAACAGCAATGTAATTGACATTTTAATTTTCATTCATCCTAAAGTACTAATCCTGTGACTTTACGTCCACTTTGTGTCTAGCAGATGACCAGGACATTCACTGAGCTGGACACTTCTAGTTCTCACATACTGAATTTGAGCCAGAGTGGCACGGGCAGAGCCAATAACATCTGTTGATAAAAGAAAGAAATTGTAGGGATGGTCTGAATTCTGGCAACCCAGGGTGATGGCAGAAGGGCATGTACGGGGAGAACCCTAACATAGCTGCAGGGCTGGAGGTGGCACTTTCCTTCTGACGCTCAAAGACCCTCCTCTGCTCTCACACTTTCTTCCACTTACCCCTCTACTCTCACCTTTTTCAAAGAACAAATTCTCCTCTAATCTCTGCAGAGACAAGGACCCTCCTTCCCTTCTACACACTCTCCCCTTCCCAAAGGATATCCATTCAACCTTGATTGGGCCAGTCAAGGGTCTGTACCTAAAACTTTTCAAATTAGAAGTGGAGAGATAGCTCTATTGTAGGAAGGAGCCATTGTCAAACCCAGGACCAAAAGGGAAACAGGTGATGGAGGGTTAGAAAAGGAGTCCTCCAGCTGTTTAAGACCATGCTCTGTCTGCATTTTGACCTTCACAGGTTGTTTGCATGAGCTGATAAAGTCTCCCTTTTTGATTAAGCTAGTTCGAGAGTTTTCCACTTGCCTCTGACTTTGCAGAGAACTTTAAGACTCAGAACACTTACATGTCCTTTTTTTAAGTAGTCAAGATGTTTCTCTACAGCAGTCTGTAAGTAAGAGGGTACTTGAAGAATTTCCTGATGATGATCCATTAAGAAAGAAACTAATCTTGTAGCAAGCAGCTCATCAAGATCTACTTCTTCAGCACAGCACAGCACACACCGAGAAAAAGTATGTATCATCTAGGGACACATTAAAAGATATGAATGTAAAAACCTAAGGTTTCTTACATGTACATTTTAGAATATCAGCAATTTTCAGGCAGCATTATGTGAAGTATTGAGATAAAATGATAAGCAGACTTCAGCTTAAAAATGAGGACAATAATTTATACTGTTAGAAGGTAAGGATTCTATTATGCTTAAGTCCTTTTTAAAGTATTTCCTTAATATGATTCTAAAGATTTTAAAAAGGCTTAGGTTTTTCTTTAATTTTGCCACAATTTTATCAGTAAACTACCACAGGTTCTCTTAACACAATATAGATACTTAAGCTTAAAGATTATTGGAGAATAACTTATGACATTATATGAATCCCATAAAAATACAAATCAGAATACAGCAGAACCTCCATAAGTTGACCACCCAAGGGACTGTAACAAACTGGTTACCAAACAGAGGCGGTCAGCATGAGGACCTGGGCCTGTTACATATGCACATGCATGTTGCTGTCTGGTCACCTTAGGGAGGTGGTCACCTTGGGGAAGTGGTCACCTTAGGGAGGGGTCACCTTTTGAGGTTCTTCTATAGACCAATATAATGTACAGAATGCCTATATTCAAATGTGATTGTAAAGTCGACAACATTACCTTTTGAAACTATTAAAACAGTTTTTTTTTGGGCAGTTTTTGGCCAGGGTTGGGTTTGAACCCGCCACCTCCAGCATATGGGGCCGGTGCCCTACTCCTTTGAGGCAGAGGCGCCACCAGGAAAACAGTTTTTAATATTTATTCTATTAGTCTTTAAATAGCAATTTAATACACAGATTTTTAAATCCCATCACAATGAGTCTTCAAAACCTGGGATAAATTTTGCTTCAAAACTCATTACTCTGGTTCATATTCATATGAGCCACTAAGTGTAACACATACTCCTCATTCTAAAATAATTAGAATATCAGAAATCTATTTTAAGTATTTCATACATAGTAGAGGATTAAAATATCTACAGAATTGAAATATTTTTAGTTTTATTCTTCCATATCAGACAGGTTTTCCTATCTCCTTCTATGGCTCAGCTTTTTACTTTTTTCCTACATTCTCAGCCTTGCAGAGCTCATCTGCTCTCAGAGCTTCGTCTGTCATCTCAGGTAGATGACTAAGGAGAGGAGCCTTCTGACCTGACCCTTCGTCACCAGGCTCAACACGTCCCCCTTTTGGTTGGATCAGTTTCACTGGATGTCCTATTACTTCAAATCCAAAAAGTACAAACTGAACATTAGTGCTTTCCCACTCTTGTCTCTAAACATCTTCCCTTGTAAATTTCTTGTTTTCCAATAGCGCCGTAACAACTGAAGACTAATCCTTCTCTCTGTTGGTCTCTCATCCTGTCCCTTATATCAGTGGGAGGAGGAAGCGACGCCCCAGGTCCCTTGTCACAGACCCTCTTGTCAGTGAAGGCTGAGGCTCTTGGCAGCAGTGCCTCCTCAGACTGCCCGCACCGACCCACTTCCCAACACCCTGCTTTCTGAACATTCTAGTTCTCTGCTTCTGCAGTTACAGAGTCCCTAAGTTATCCACCTAACCTACGTTTCCTTTTCCTTCTCCATCAGATGGAAATGGCACAAGGCAACATAATACAGTCTGATTATCTGGCCAATTACTGAAGTGACAGAGGATGCGCAAGGGGGCAAAGTCTTCCGTTAAGATTAGCACCGAGAAATAGAACCTGAACACACTGCACAAAGGGTTAGAGCTGGTAGGAAAGGTCAGAGGTCAGGAGCCTTCCTAACCCAAAAATCAGGACTTGAGACCAGGGCACCACCCGCACCACCCGTGTAGTTCTTTACATGGTTTAGTTTTTCTTTTTGGTTCATGAACTATGACTTGTTCTTTCTGTAAGAAATCAACTTACCAGTGACCTTGTACCCATCGCGTCATGGAGTTTAGGCATATCCACATTTTGGCTCATTCGGGAAATCATACGCATTAAAAGCTGAAGCTTTCTACGATTTGGTGGGGGGAGTAACAAACAGCATAGCTGCAGGGCGTCGATGGCGACTCTTTCTAAGTGAGGTTTCAGCAAACCTAGAAGGCAAAGATCCCCATCCCCCCCAGGCATCAGTGATAACAGCCGCTTTCACACAACCAGTAAATACAGTTACATAAAGGGATAAAATAATATCTTAGTATTACATTTATAAAATACTATTGCTAGAAATTTCTAAATTTCTCAAAAGCACAGTAAGATCTGATTTTCTTTATAACCAATTTCTTGTATTAACATCCTTCACTTATTATCAGTAAAATGACTCAGCATAAGGGAAATTTAAGAAAAAGAAAACAGAACAAGTCTTAGTTATGCCATGACAGAAGTCTTGTGCAATAATTCCTCCTGAAGGAAAAAAATTAAGCAACTTTGTAGAAGAAAAGCCAGGTAAGCAAAACAGAGTTAGTAAACAGTGGAAGTTAACACTGCATGCATTGAAAGCAAAGGCCTTACTTTGTGTGCCAGTCAACACAGAAGAAGCTGGAGGGGAAGAATTTTCTGTGAGTTCTATTGTGCTTTTGCAGAGTCTTTTATTGACTGTGATACCAGGCTCCCCGAGGTCACTGTCCATAGCTGTTTGCACACTTGTGCTGCCTTGTCCGAGATTTGGTTTCATGATAATTTCAGCCACTGGTGTATTGATATAACTATTCCTTCTTGTACTGCTTCTCAAAAGCAAACTCTGAGACCTACAAAGCTGTTTTGACTTGCATTTCCTAGCATCTAACTCCTCTTGGTCTTGAACAGTCAGGGTAGAGCTTCTCTTAAAGCCAGCACTGAATGGCTTTTGAATACTTTCCTCTGAATGAAGATTGAATTGGAATTCTTGTTTGGGCTTAGATTCTAAAAAATGTTTATTTTGTCCTTCTATGTTCAGAACAGATTGGTGGAAGACAGTGGACGTCTCTTCCCTTGAACTCCCTGGCACATCTACGATTCCTTCCAAAGAACAGCACCTGGGTCTGACGCTAGAGGACGGAGCATGCGCACTATGGAAGCCCGCTAAATTGTGACAACTTCCGCCCACGGCGTCATTAGCGCTTACTCTTCTGCTCTTTAAATTAACTAGCTGCATTTTCTCAGCACAGCTTTCTTGGAATCTTTGACCACTTATCTGTAGTCTCTCGGTGGAATCTGATTCTTCTTTGTTTTTGTCTTTATGAAGCAGACTGAGAAGAAGACACTCAGTTGATTTGAAGGAATTCAAACTGTTTATGTGAAGGGTTTTGGAAGATTGTGGATGGTCTTGGATTTTATATGTCCCACTGGGTCTATCTGAAACTGTGATGTAGCCACAAACAACTACCAGGAAATGAAACAAAAATTAAGATGCAACTGTACATCATGGGCAAAAATAAAATAACAATGGTAAAGTTAAAAAATAAAGCATCACTATAGTGTACATTGTTAGTATATACGAACAGCAGTTGCTTAATTCAGAAGCCAAACACAGGACACATGCAACATTCAGTTACAAACGTGCAAGGCTGAGCAGTGGTCTTCCTGTTTGTGATATAAATGACTTAAAAGCAATTATTTCAACAGCGTAGTTAAGTAGATTAAACCAGAATACATTTCAAGATAACTATTCTTAGTCCACAAGTACCTGAAACCTCTCATAAGACACCTGTGGTGCAATAAAATGTATATATTTGGTCTTTGTGCTAGGTTCCTGGTATGAAGGTCCTGAACTATTAGAATTCCCTAAATGATGAAAGTCTTTTGTTATTCATAACAAGCCTATTTGAGCATACCTGAATCTATGCTAAGGTGACTCAGGGCTGGCCAGGTTTAAAGAGTTGGAACTTTCATTGCCACCTACAACCTCCTGAGAGGAGGAGGGCAATGGACATTGAGCTCAATGAACAACGGCCAGTGATTAATCAATCATGCCTAAAATGAAATTCTAGCTGAAACTCTGAAACAAGCAGGCTTGGAACATAGGGTTGGTGACCACAGCACATGCTGGGGGGGTCTGTGTCTGAGAGGGCTGGAGACTCTGGGTCTCCCCAATCCCATCCGTGTCCTGTGCATCTCTTCCATCTGGCTATTCTTGCATTCTGTCCTTTATAACAAACTGATAATCATCAGTAAAGCCCTTCTCTGAGTTCTGTGAGTCACTACAGTGAATTACTGAACTTGAGGGAGGATCAAAAGAGCCTCATCTTGGTGCTTGGCTGAGCAGACGTGTGAGCAGTCTGGGAGCTCATGTGTGTGCGGGCAGGGTGGGGAACCTGGCCTCACCCTGTGGTCTAGTGTAGAGCTGTGGTGGGTTGCAGGACACGTAGTCGGTGTCAGGGAGAACTGGACCTAGAACACATTTGAAGACTGGGCAATGACACAACAGTAGTCACAGTATGGCTGAATTTCAAAATAATTTAAAGCCTGTCACCTTCAATTATTAAAAATATGAAAACTTTAATTCTATAAATTTAAATAAGTAAAATCCATACATACCCAAAATGTTCACAAATAATTCATAATATTCAAAGGTTAGAAGAGGTTCAGAAAGATCTAGAAAATAATCTGCAATTGTTCTAAATACATCTCGTTCAAAGCCGACATAAGTGGGATTATTCACATCATTAGTTCTTGGCCCTAAGCAGTAGAAGGCAGAAGAAAGACACAAAATATATTTTAATTTAAATACGATTGTTAAATGTACTTAAACCCGTATTTCATGAAAAAGCTCTATATTTAACAATAAATTCTGCCACAATTCAAACATTTAAAGGGTGTGTACATCTCATTTCTTCCTATAATCTTTTCACTAGAAACCATGGTAAACAATTAGCAGCTTTTAATTTAATAATTACATACCTGAAAAACTGTACATAAAGCAAAATTTTTAATATATTTTAAAAGCATTAGGGAACTCTATTTAATGAGATTTTATTGTAATTCATTTTGTGAAGCAAAGAATATTTGGATAATGCAAATAATTCCTCCAAATTATCTTTTGTAAATTTACATTTTCATAAATAAATTTTGTCTGACACGAAGCATTCCTCAATGAATTTAAATGATACTTTTTTTTTTTTTTTAATTGAATCATAGCTGTGTACATTAGTTTAATCATGGGGTACAGTGTGTGGGCTTTGCATACAATCTGAGATATTTTTATCAACCTGATTGACATAACATTCATGAGATTTTCTCTTTTACTATGTGAAAACATTTATATTGTTTCTTAAGCTTAACACAACTATTGAAATAATGATTCCCATACTTTACTATTTTTCGCAGAAAGAAGGTCTGATCTCATTTTATAGATAAGCAAATTAAGGCTCAGAATAATTTGCCTAAGATGAAAGAAGGTTTCAGTAGCAAAGTTAAAATTGGAACTTAGAGCAGTGTAAAATGAGAGCAAGACCCAGGACTTTTAGGTCCAACAACATTTAAAATGTGGTCCATGGATACGTACATCAGAATCATCCAATGTTACTATTAAAATTACAAATTTCTCTACACAGAGCAGAATCTATGAAGGTGGAGCTGGAAATTCACTGACTCTGCAATGTTTGCATCTGGTTCACTGAGTGGTTTCAAATCTTCACTCTAGGGCAGTGGTTCTCAACCTTCCTGATGCCACGGCCCTTTAATACAGTTGAGAACTGCTGCTCTAAGGGGTCAAATGAATTGAATTGAGTCTTTGGAGAGTCTCCCAAGTGACTGGATATGCATTCAGGTTTGAGTCACTATAGTTACCTTGCAAGTTAAAGTCTCTCTTTTCCCCAGCCTAAATACTTCTTATTCCCCTGTCTGACCAAACTTGTATGGTCAATACTGAAAAAGGGATCCAGAAAGCAATTCAGGCCAGGGCCAGGGGCTCACGCCTGTGATCCTCCACTCCAGGAGGCTGAGGTGGGAGGACCCTTGAACTCAAGAGTTTGAAACCACCCTAAGCAAGAGAGAGACCTCATCTCCACTAAAAATAGAAAAAGTTAGCTGGTCTTTGTGGCGGGTGCCCCAGAAGGCCGAGGCAGGAAGATTGCTTGAACCCATGGGTTGGAGGTTGCTATAAGTTAGGCTGACACCACGGACCCTACCCTGGACAACAGAGTGAGACTCTGTTTAAAAGAAAAAAAAAAAAAAGAAAAAGAAATAAAAAGTAATTCTCATACACACTCTTAATATCTTAAAGGTTAATATGAGTTTTATGTAGAGCAAAATAGTTTCTAAGGATATAAGAAATATTCTTAGTAGGCAGAGTAAAACATTTGATAATCACTAGAAAGTTTTCTAAGACAAACAGAAATTATGTTTTCTGGTATTAAAAACATGTAATTTATAGTTAGAATCTAGGCTCGAGCTATCACGTCTTTGCATTAACAGCAAACTCTTTAAGCCTTAGCTTCCTCCACTGGAACCACCCGTTCAGCACACTGACTGCCGATTCCCGCATCTCCCCGAACTATTCTGGGGAGTGAATAACCAACAAAGTCAGGGTCTAAGTGCCGCCTTTGGCTAAACGCACTGTTGCGAACCCAGTAAATAATATATTTGGTATCATTTGGGTGTAACATGAACTAGGAAGACACAAACCCTCACAGCCAGGAGGCCAGAGGGACCCCGCCCCGCACGCAGAGGGACCCCAGAACTGTACACAGAGGGACCCCGCCCCGCACGCAGAGGAACCCCAGAACTGTACACCGAGGGACCCCAGTACTGTACACAGAGGGACTCCGCCCTGCACGTAGAGGGACCCCGGTACTGTACGCAGAGGGACCCCTCCCCGCACGCAGAGGGACCCCGGTACTGCACACAAAGGGACCCCAGAACTGTACGCAGAGGGACCCCTCCCCGCATGCAGAGGGACCCCGGTACTGCACGCAGAGGGACCCCAGAACTGTACGCAGAGGGACCCTGCCCCGCACGCAGAGGGACCCCAGTACTGCACGCAGAGGGACCCCAGTACTGCACGCAGAGGGACCCCGGTACTGTACACAGAGGGACCCTGCCCCGCACAAAGAGGGACTCCAGTACTGTACGCAGGGGGACCCCCGGTACTGCACGCAGAGGGACCCCAGTACTGTACGCCGCTCACCTGAGTTGCATGAGCCAAGGAAAGAAAGAGGAAGCAGTTAGTAGAAAAGGCATGAAGAGAAACTCAGAAGTATGCATCTTGGGACCAAGATCTTTTCCTTAAATGATAAATGAAACATTCCTGTAAACTTACATTATTTATTTTCTCACTATTTATTCTGTCGTTTATCATATTGACACCCAATAAACAAAGGAATATGAACGTTTGCTGAGCATTTATAAATATAAAGCCCCATTAGTATTTCACAAAACATTAATAAGAATTAGAAAGCTATATTTGTAACTAAAATGGTTAAAGTATAATTTACTATTTGATGATTTAGAAGACTATACCTTTGTACATTTTACAAATAATTTTTTTTTTTTTTGGTTGCAGCTGTCACTGTTGTTTGGCAGCCCCCCCCACCCGGGTTGGATTCGAACCCGCAAGCTCAGGTGTACATGGCTGGCGCCTTAGCCCGTTGAGCCACAGGCGCCGAGCCTTTACAAATTATTTTTGAAAGCAATTATGTTTTGTGTTTAAGTTATAAAAATCAATTATCACTGATCACCATGGAAAAACCTAATAAATAAAATGTTAGAAAAATTGCTGATTAATGAAAAGTGATCTTCACACGTTGCCTACCACTTGCATGTTGAAACCCTGAGTGGGCTTTATGAGACACTTCATTTCTGGTTGAAATCTGCTTACAAGCTGCCACGTGAACTCTGTACCTCAAAATCCTTTGAGATCCTCAGACTAGCATATGATTTTATGATTTATCTGAATTGAGGCATAATTAAATTAAAAAATCTCCTTCCATATAGAAAAAATTAAGGGCTCCATAATGTAATAAATTCTACTAGACTTTCATTTAAACATCAAGAGAAATATCACTTTAACTTTATCAAGACTTTTATAAGTTATTTTAAAAATTTCCTTGGTTCTTGTTAAATAATATCAATATGAAATATGTATCTTATTTCACTTACAATTTGCTAGGCACTTCATGGCAGATAATACCCAGTGAGGAAGGTCATCTACACACACAAAGAATTAATATTGTTTAGTAAATCACATAATTTTTATCATAGTATGTTTTGAAACTTCACATTTACATATAATGATATATATACACACAAACATGTATGTATGTATGTATACCTATGTACATTACTAGGATTAAAAACTATTACATGTTTAACAACACATAGGGTCAAGTCAATATTTTAAAACATAAAAAGTATGACAAAGTTATAGAGATCTTGAATATGACTCTATTCACATTAGATAAGACAATTAGCTAACCCCTAATCAAGGGTGAGTTATTTTCAGGAGTATTCTGATTTGAACTGCTACCACCATCCCCTCATCTCCGCCTCTGTCTTGCCTATTGCTATTGCTATGCTATCCAACTATTACTGATTTTGATGAGAACTATGACTAAAATGATCTTTAAGGTGCTTTTACAGGAAGTCTTACCACTGCTGCTCACTAGCATTTTTTCAACACAAACACACAAACCATGAATATATCCTACTTGACTTGAAAAACTTATGGTTACAAGGAAGAGAAATCTCAATGAGTGCACATACTGTTCAGTACGCTGTTTAGGTAATGGGAAGAAGGGACTGGGCCAAAGTCATATACATAATCCACATAGCAAACTCAAAGTTCTTGCCCATATGAAGAAAACCAAAGTACATGTCAGTTAATTCTATAGACAGCAATTTATAAAAAATTGAGTGAACACTTTGAAATTTTGATACATTTCTTACAATCTAAGCTTTGTAATGCATCTAGATTGAATTATCTATACCTTCAATCAAATGAGAGCCTGGCTTCTTGTGTTGTGTTCCTGTGGCTTTGCAGGCATGTCCTGACCCAGTAAAGCTGTGTATAACTACTCACGTAAGCCTCACGGACGCATGGACCTTCATGATCTGTCTTATCTCTAAATCTATAGCACAATGCCTGACAGGCTGTAGGTCCACTCTAAGAATGTGGTTACAATAGTTTTACACTTACATGCCTTCTCAATCTTTAACCCTGTTGTTTTGTTAAAATAATGTATGAGTCTACCTTAGTAGTTAGAATATTTCTAAAGCACGAATAACATTCACCAAAAATTTGTCTTTTATTACTAAAGTACCTATGATGATAAAACAATAGCTCCTCTCAATTAAAGTATTTTACTTTCTATATTTGGCTCTCTCCACACTCCTTATAACTATAACCTTTGTTAGCAAGTTTGAAAAAATCCCCATTTCTGCTATTCACACCAACCTGCTTTGTCTTGCAGTATAACCACTCCACGTCTACTAGTGTTGGCCACGTTGTACATTACACGCTGAGGAATTATTTGTCTTGGATTTATGAACTCTTCTAGAGATGGCACACCTAAAATGGTTTGCAGGCTAAATGAAAGAATATAATTTTTTTCTTCATAGAATAAGTAGGATAGATTATACATATGAATATGAAATAAAGCCATCAGAGTATTTTATTTTTCTTTTAACTAAACCACTTTCAAACATATTTATCTCAATACCCTTTGAAGGATTCTAACATATACCCCAAACTGTGGCCATAACTTGGACTCTGAGAAAAAGCAAATCTTAACGAAACTTTCCATGCCATTTCTACTGTACCAGTTATAGCAAGAGCATATCCTGAGAAACACACATACACACGTTACAGTCTAAGCTCGGAGAATTACTCTTCTTATTCATGTGCATATTTTGATCAAAGTGTCAAAGTAATAATCAAAACACTTCAGCAACTTTACAAAAGCATATTTTATCTTACTAGATCAGAATAATATATCGCCAAACTTCTTCAACATCTTCCTGGGTTATTTCTCTATTATTGACTAAATTTTCTTGATCTTCATTAATTATTTCATGGTTTATTTTCTCTATATTTTCCTAAAAAAAAAAAAAGAATTATTTTGGTTAAACCTGTTATACTCAAACTAAGTAAATAATGAACAGAATCCATTTCTAATTCTACCACTATCAGTCTTTTTATTAATATAATCCATCAGCAAAGGCTCATGTTTCCTGAAGAAATAAATGTAACAAATGGTAATGAAGTTTTTGGCTTTGCAGCCATCCCCACCACTCTCAAATCAATTTAAAAGAAAACACAATGGAATTATATAAACACCATTTTCAAGTATGTCTTACTACCAATTTTGTCATTGTTTCTATGGGTTCTCAACAACTTTACACATCCATTTTTAGAAGGTAATGTGGATGAGATTTTAGTACTGGCTTCAAATATTAACATATCATTTACTCTTAATGATACTGTTAAGTAGATTTAAACGAGTCACTAGTAAAAGGATGCTTTACCTGAGAGAAACGTAATCCATGCTTTTTAGGAGTTCTACGAGATAAGTTTCGTAATTTAAAAATACTATCTTTGTCTTTAGGAAAGTTATCTATGCTGCTTTTTCTCAATTCTGGATGTCTTCGTGGGAGAGTTTTAAGTGGAGAAGTTGTAGGAAATCTGGTTTAAAAATAGTAAGCAATTAAAAAATGTGAGATCAGAAACAAACGTTTAGAGGCTGTCTTAAAAATCACAAAGAGAATCTCATTTATTGACATTACCAAGAAATATTTTATGAAAATTAAATTTTCCCATTAAACCTTTTAAAATTACTGTAATAGTTTCCTGTTTTCTTTAGAATATTGTGCACATTTTACCTTTATTTCTGTGTAATTAAGGGTTTTTACGAGGGTCATTTCTGTTGAAGAGGTAGTTTATAAACACAAATGGCTCTAGAATGCCAAATTTTCTAAATTCTTTTGATGAGTTATCAAATCCATAAACATTTTCTCCCTTTTGTTTGACTGTGTTTGTCCTAATTTCCAGGACTTGGTTACTGTTGCTCCTTTTGGTAATGCTTTTTCTCCTTTCATTTCAATATAAAATATTTCAAAGATATAAAAAAAGTGCATAAAGTAACACAAACCAGTATCCATGTTTGTTAATTAGCAACCAATGTAACTGTTGACATTTTGCCAGACTTCTCTTTTTAAAAAATAAAAAAATTCCTTGCTAGTTAAAATTTTTGTCCCCTTTTCCTAAGCAAGAGGAAACTCTTAGAATCTATAGTATTTTAACTATAAATGTTTAGTTACTGTATTTCTTGCTTTAGTACTTTTACTAAATCTTTACAAACAATATGTGGTTGGGTATTTTTTCTCTTTGTGGTATCTTTTATCTATTACACATTCAGTTTACATGTTAAGTTTTTAGTGACCTCAGAAGTTCTTTTTTATTTCACTCTCATACAATATTTTCTTCTATTCTCTCGCAAGAGTTTTATTTTTCATACTTAGGTATTTAACCCATGTAGGATCTACATCAAATCCCTTCATTCCACATGTGTTGGTTTATTTGTTTTCTTCGTACCTTACTGGGTTAAGTCCGGATATAAGGTAAAGCATCTCTCTTTTCTTTGTTTTTCAAAATTTCCTTAGACCTTTACCAAATGAATTTTAGGATCTGCTTGTCAAATTCTACAAAAAACTATATTAGGATTTTGAAAAAAAATGCACTGAATTTATATATTGACTTGGGAAGAACTGACTTATCTATGATACTAAACCTTTTTGTTCATCAATAGGGTATCTTCTCTATTTTTTCTCTTCAATACAATATAATAATTTTCTCCAATAAGGTCTTACACATTTTCAATAAAACTTATTTCTAGGTCTTTTATGCTGGCCTAAGGGATTCAGAAAGTTTCCAAAGAGGAAACTACACAGCTGAGATTAGAAGCAATGTGTAAACTTACTAGTCTGACAATGTGTACAGCGATTCAAGGTGGAAGGATGTTTCAGGCAGACAATAAGATTGGTTGAAGCAGGGTCTTGGTTTCCTCATCTGTAAAAGTGACTAACAACTTGGCTATTGTAGGGATTAAGTAACTTGTAAATTATAAAAGCAGAGTTTCTGGTATATGATAACTGCTTAATAAATATTCTCTTTAATGTATGGTATATTTCTTCTGTTATCTATTATATAAAGTTTGCTATTATCACATGTTTTCTTAGGTTATAGTAAATTATGTCAAAAGGCAAGGACCCATAAACTTGTAATGTTAGAATCTATGAAACTAAGTCAGTAATGATGTCCTTGAAATGTTATAAGGCTTTCAGAATATGCAGAAGTGATAATATCTCACTGGTTCCCTCCCAACTCCCTATTTGATTGTCAGGAATGCAACCAGCCATGTATGTCCTCAATTTTTATAGTATGTGGCTTTCTGGAAAGCCTTCACATATGCTAACATTTTAAAAGGTTGAATTTTACAGCAATTAACTTTCACTTTATAATTTTTCTAAATGGTTTTAATTGGACTAAAGAAATTATTACTATGACTTCTCTTGAAGAAGCTGCCATTTCAATGAAAGTATAATTAGAGAGAAAACTTCACTTCAGTTTTGTAGTTATAGATCCACTCAGCACCTGAATAGCTGACTGTTGTCATCAAGATTTTCTGATCCCCATCTGCCTTTGATATCTTCAATCACATGATTCTTAAGAAATTTTCTCAATAGTTGGATAGTCTGTTGTCTTGTAACTTCGGGACCAAAATTGCTGTTATTTCTTAATAGGTCATAAAGCCAATCCACGGCTTCTCCTGCTGTGAAACAATTGCCATATTTTTTAAAGTGTTGTCTATGTTTTCTTAGAGGCATTCCTGCTCGAAAAGATGTGGTGATTTCATTCCACTGTAAAAAGAAGGAACACATTTTTAAAAAGTTAAATAAAAATAAAATCTCTAGCTGATGTGAAATACACTAGGCAGCTTCACATGGTGGCTTAGGCCTAGCATCCCAGCACTTTGGGAGGCTAATGACGGAGGATCACTTGGGCGTAGGAGTTCAAGACCAGCCAGGGCAGCATTATTTTTTTGTCTTTTGAAAAAGTAATAAAATACATTAGGCCAAGAAAATTCTTTAATTCACATCTGATTACATCATAAAAATTCACCTTATTTATGTTACATAAAATTTTATATCTCACATTGATTCCTTTGAGTAATTCTAGTGCTGTAGTAACATGTAATATATTTTTTTTCTAAAATCACTTCATTGGCTGATCAGCTTATTTAGAAACCTGAAGATAATGAAAAAAAGCTATAACACTTCTCAATAGAGAATGCATTTCTTCCTGACTTTTAAATCTCAGCTGATAGTAGCAAATGATGGTAGCACTGTGCTTTACGTTCATTCTTTCACTTTAATTCTCAAAGTTCTATGAGTAGCTGCTGTTACCTCATTTTTCAGGAGGCGACTGAGGTGCAGAGATCAGGAATTTGAGCAAGGTGATGCAGCTCAGTGACAAGCCCAGGCGTTCCAACCAGCTTGACCAGCTCTAGAACTCTACTTCCACCACTGTGCTGCTCAAACAAAACTTAAGGCAGGCAGTACTTTTACTGGTAAAAGACCTCGAATGTCAAAATAGCTTCTAAGTTTATTAACGCTGTAATATCTCTTTTGTGAAGAACCCTACAGTGAACAAAGAACAGGATGGGGTAAATGAAGTAAGCAGTAATACACTGTGTGGGGTTTTTTTTTTTGTTTTTTTTTTTTGAGACAGACTCTCTTTGTCGCAGGAACCTCAAACTCCTGGGCTCAAATGATCCTCTTGCCTCAGCCTCCTGAATAGCTGGGGCTAAAGACACCAGCCACCACATCTGGTTATTTTTTTAGAGACCCGTCTAGCTCTTACTTAGGTGGTCTAGAACTAGCGAGCTCAGGCGAACTGTTGGCCTGGGCCTCCCAGAGTGCTGGGGTTACAGACATGGTTCAAACCTGCCTAGTCTTCCATTGTGTAATTTTAATGATCCCCTGACACACCTACAGTTTAAAAAGCTACTGTTATTTTCTAAAGTGTCCTCAAATCAGCCAAACCTTTAGGGTTGTGACAGCTCTCACCGTGTATATGAAGGTGGTGGTAGTACAGAATAAACGTAACGCTTTTTAGTAGAAAAATACTACATTAGAGATCAAGAAATCTAATTTGTAACTCCAGATATGCCACTACTAGCTAGGTTATGCCGCTTACCTTACCTATGTGGTCCTATCAAAACACAGAATTTAAAGGCTGAAAACATGACTGTATTCTTTTCTCCCCACTTCACACATTTATTTATTGAAAAACTTAATGTTGAGCAACCCATTACTTACTGTCCTGAGGTCTCTGCACTAAACGAGATTACAGAAGAACGTTCCCCAGACGCCATCAGATGTAACAGTAGTTTTAAGAGCGGGCCCGGGTATGAGGCTACTGGGTACCTTCCTAAAGGGCCTGTTGTAAGGATGTAACGATTTAATGCATGCAAAGCACCAGTTAAGTATTAAGTTTTCTTTTGGGGTGCTTGTACCATTTTTATCTAATTTTAGGACTTTTTATGCAACAGGACGACGTGATGAAAGTTCCTTCATCAGGGGCTCCGGGGCCGGCGGCTCCAATCGCCGGCCAACGAGCCAGGCGGTCACACTCGGGCCTGTGTCCGGCCTGTCCCTACAGTGCTCGGACCTCGTCCTCGTTCTCGGTGGTTCGGGCTCGGGGGGAGGCCGGGGCTGACCAGGCGTGCGGGACGGCTGCAGTGGGGACGTTCCGCGACGCCCAGGACAGAGCTACCGGGCCCTTCGGGGCGCTCCCCTTTGGGCCTGTGGCACCGCAGAGCTTGGGGACAAAGTCCCTTAGATCCTACAGGTTGAGGGGGAGGCGCCTCCAGCCAGGGTCCCCTCGCCAGCCGGCCATCGAGCCCGGGGGCTGGGACCCATCACCACCCTGGGCCAAACCGCGACCCGTCTCATGCAAAACGGGTGGCCGCCGCCAGCCCGCCGCCGGCCTCGTCGATCCGCCCCGTCTTACCAGCTTGGTGGCCCGGTAAGGCCCGGGAGGTCCGCCCCGACCCTCCATGCGTCCGTCAGCGCCCGGCGGCGGCCATGGCGGCGGCCAGTCGAGACACAACCGTCCGCCCCGCGGCCGATTCGAACACCCCGGAGGGCCGCGCTGATTGGCCGCGCCGCCCGGTCACGTGACGCGGGGCGTGGTCAGGCCGGCGCCCGCGGGGGCGAGGTGACTCCGCGCTGTCCCTGGGCCCCTGGGGCTGCCCCGGCCGGCGCCGCCTCCTCCCTTCCGCCGGTCGCCGCGCGGGGGCGACGTCTCAGCGCCCGGGACGCTCGGGGAAGTTGAACTGCAAACCCGATGGTTTGAGGTCCAGCCTTTGGTTCCAGGAGATTTGAAATTTTAAAAGAAAAGAAAATCCGGCTTTTCTGCCTGGCCCTACGGGATGGTCAGAGTGTTAGCAAATAAAGCAAAGCAGCCTCGCGTTTGTGTGACTCTTTTTCTCTTCGTCCTCTCTCTTACCAGCGACGTGATCCCACTTTTCTAAGTGCAAAAAAATGTAGGTTCAGACTCTGCTCCGTTGGTTAGTATGATGGAGCATAAGTGCGTGCAATGCGGGTTTGAAAACGGCTGTGTGGCGCTTGTCACATTGCCGCCCCACCACCAAGCTTTTAAGAACCCCGGTTATGTCTGAAACGTTACTATACGCGGGAAACTTTACTGGGATCTTAGAAAACAGGTCTGCACCAAATGCCATTTTTCAAATGATAAATTCTAAGTTCCAAACATAGGAGAAACTTGCCCAGAGTCTCAGGTCCCCTCGGCTCAGATGTCATATTTTTAATAAACGCTCTGTCTGCAGTCAGAAAGTGATGCTGGGAGACCCTTAGCACTGAGTTTGAGTGATTTGAAGCTGTGGACGTATTCATTTGGAAATTAAACAGCGATTTGTGAGATTAAGACTTAGTTAAAAGAAGAGTTAAGGGAAAATGTCCTGGGAGGGGTGGTGTAAGGGTCTGCAGTTTTCCATAACTATCGTGCTTGCATAATTTAGATGGAAATACATTTATTTTCTAAGCAAGGCCAGTGGGTACGAATTTTCAAAAAACAGTAAACAGGAGCAACCAACTCAATTTTCCTTTTGTGTTAAAGAAAAGTACTAGAATGGTGGCCGTTACACAATAGTTAATCATTTTCTTGTCTGGCTTTAAGACTATTGTTCTAGGATTCTCCTTATTCTTTTCTCTTGTAGCCTATTCACCTTTGTTGATGTATTTTTTTTTTTTTTTTGCAGTTTTTGGCAGGGTCTGGATTTGAACCCGCCACCTCCGGCATATGGGGCTGGCGCCCTACTCCCTTGAGCCACAGACGCCACCACCTTTGTTGATCTAAAAGGAAAACCCAGTCAACATTAATAAAGTAGTGTCCATTTCGGCCTATCCTGGGGTTACAGCCAGGGAGCATCAACTTAAGTTGCCCTGAATATACTCTCCTATTAGCAGCAGTTACAAGTGGATTTTTAAAGGCAAAAAAGGGAGGCAGGGAGTGGGCTGACGCAAAGTAGTGTTTCAGGAGTTCTCATTTGTTCACAGAAACAACAGTGGTTAGAGACTGGCTATTGTTAGGTGTTGACAACTCAGATGTCAGGTACCCATGTTCTCAGGTTCTTGGTTCCCAGTGTCCAAGGATGGCTCCTGGTACCAAGTCCTCAGAAGGAATGAGCAGAGCGAGCAGGTGCAAGCAGGCAAAGTGCCAACCCTTACTAAAGATTAAAGCCTAGAATGTTCCAAAGAAGGTACGGTTCAGCCCCAGTGAGTGCAGGACACACTGAGTTTGACACAATTTCTCTTTTTATGCTGATTCTCTAATTTTATGTTAAGTTGGGTGTGGAGGATCCATGGTTTTTCTTGGAAAAGGGTGGAGAATTGCTTGGATTTGGGAATTCTCCCTTTTTCTATCCTTGTAAGGCAATTTCCTTGGGTTGCTATGCTACTGGTAAACTGTCATGGCCCTAATGGGTGTGAGTTTTACTGTGTTAATGAGGGTAGTTTATTTAGGGACACTTTACCTCAGCTGTATGCACGCTCCAAGACCCTCTCTGCAGGCCTCTACTTTGTGGTTTCTCTACCTCTTTCTGATTGGTCAGTCCTCGGAGACCCTTTGGCACATCTGTTCTTTCTTGGGAACCCCTTCCATAGGGTCCTAATCAAGCTGTTCCTCAAACAAATCAAGTTAGTATGACCACATCTGTCTTTTCATGTTAGAAAGTCCCTGGGATGTTAATCAGTCCCCCAGAACAACCAGCTCCCCCAAACAACCCACCTGCAAGTCTTGATTACCCCTACTTCCATTAACAGCTCAGTCTAGCGAGACCCCAGCCAGTCCAAAATAGCCAAACTGCATCCACCATCACCCTGCTCATGTCTAACTAACTGCCTGCCCTAAACCATCACCGTTAAGCTATAGGGCATGGGTTAAACCTTGTAGTGTCTGCGGCAGCATGATTAGGTTAACTGCAGTGACTTGACGGGAGAATGGGAGTCAGGAGTTAAGGGAGATTGCATGATAATGTGCAAGAAGTTTTGCTGTGAAAGTGAAATGAGAAACGTGAAAGTAGCTAGAAGATGATATGAGGGCCAGAGAGATTTATTTTTATTTGTTTTATTTATATTTAAAAACTTTAAGATACTGAATGCTAGGCCATGGAAGCTGATGGGAATAATTATGTTTAAGAGAATAATTGACAATGCAAGAGAGGGGAAAACTGTGGAAGCAAATGCTGAGAACCTGGGAGGGAATGGAATAGAAGTGGAGAGGCTGGCCCTTGGTGGGAGCAGAGACACATCCTCTTTCATAAGAAATGGCAACGATGAGCCCCTTCCATACTAACACCTTGAGCTCAGTAGTGGAAAATGTGAAAGAAAAGCTGTCTTTGTCTCTCAATTCCCACTATACGTTATGTAATAATGCATGATTGCTCATTCATTCATTCGACAAGTAATATTATAGTGTGACCATAAAATTCATGTGCAATTTAAAATAGACTTTAAAATATGGCTGCTCTGTATATTGAACTCCAACAGGGTGGAAGTTACTTTGGCAAAATAATAGAGTATTTTTTCTCTAGGAGATTAAAACCTACTTTGGAAATGGCCATGCAAATGAGCAATTGAAAGTGCAATAATTTTACTTGATAATGGAGATGTGATCCAAATGCTGTGGAAGGGCAGGACAAAGAAGGACACACGTCTGTTCAGGAGACGCAGGAAAGGCTTCATAGCCAAGGTTTATTGGAAACAAAGAGAAGCAGGAATTTGAAATTTGGCTGATAAAGGATGGTTCTGATAATAAAAATTGCAATATATTGATGATAAATGATGATTCTAAGAAACCTCATTCAGATTTGGAGAACACAGTTGGAAAGGAGATGGTGAGACATCTCCGACCTTTCTCCATGTGGTTTAGGGGAAAGCTTTCACTTAACTGCATGTTCGATTTTTTTTTATAAGTGTAGAATTAGTATTTTATTCTCATTACTAATAAGGGAGCATTTGAGTCTCCATACTTTATACTTTTTGTAAATAAAAAAAGTTACAAGTTTTAAATAGCCAATGGCTAATTATGTTTTCAGAAAACGTGATTCGATTAATTCATTAATGGTGGCTTCCAGGTTTTCTTATAAGTTCCAGAAAATTCACCCACCTTCTGCCCTCTTTTTAATTATTGGAAAGTTGACAGAGATTGGACTTTACACTCTGAAGAAACATTCTCAGAGTCACCTAAACCCACTTCAAGTAGCGCCATGTTGGAATACTCATTCTTTGCAGAGAAGGAATGAATGAAAGCCTTGATCTTTGTGCAAGGTCTGTGTAGCACGTGGCCAAGAAATCACCTGCTACAAGTTTATCTCCTGCACTGTCCGAGGCTTCCTGAAAACATACTTGACTTCCATCTGCTTCACCATTTTGGCTGTTGGGGTCTGATGAGTGACTGCAAGAGTGGATAGAAATGGGTCCAAAGCCCCAGACTGACCTTTGCATGTCACATCTTCACCAGACTGTTCTTGGAGTTCTGTGTAGAACCATATCCGTGTACTGACTTACGTTTGATCGTACTTAAGTCATACCTCATTTAGAAGTCTTCAGAAATAGGAAATGCAAAATACTTTTAAATATTAATGCCAGTATCTAAGAGCTTTTCAAATGGAAATACTACATTTTAGAATTTGAACTAAATTGGAAATACTAAATGGAAATAGTAAATTTTAGAATTTAAACTCATCTCTATAAAAGCAGACTGGTGAAGCATCCCAACTATATCTCTATGTATCTACATTTATATAGCACATATATATTTGTATATGTGGCGTGCTAGCTAATCAGAATTTTCTGTTTAACCAGAACACTATTGGTTTCAATACTATTGTTGAAAATCTTTGTATAATAAAGCACTTCCTTTGATGTCTTATTAAGGCTTAAAAATATGTTATTAAAAATTATGTGGAAAAAATTTTAATGAAATACTTTCAATTTTGTTTTGGTTGGGATTTTACTCTACTTGAATATTATGTTTAGGTCCCATTGGAGTTCTCTCTGAATAATTCTGATTTGTGTGTGTGTGTGTTTGTGTGTTTGTTGCAAGATAATGAAAAGTAATGGAGTTTTAATTAATAAAATTAATTAGCTCCCCAGTTAATATAGAGCTTTAGTTTTTTCACTGGAGCCATTCATATCAAGTAGTTTCCTCTTACATCTTTCTACCTTCTGTCTACTTCTGTTTATTTGTTTTACTTTAATATTTTTTTCTTCTGGCAGAGAGGTAGAAGTTAGGAAGGAGGCTGTGGGATTTCTAGTCTTCATATCACACATCACTTCTTAGTTTCCTACTTTTCTTTGAACTCCAATGCCAATTCTTTATTCTCTTTTAAGTTTGCTTAGTCAGAATGTATCTGCAGGGAATCCAATTCATTAATGAATTTCAGTTGCTACACACGAAAAATGCTAATGTAATGCACAACTATCACATGTCTGGTTTGCCCTTGTTGAATGTGATTTTTGTGTTTTCTCAATAAAGATAACTTATTAAAAATCACATGCCCTTTAAGTGTACAGTTACACAGGTTTGAGACACAGCTATGAATAGGTGTGTATACATGTATGTTCATATTAATTCAAAAATCAGAAAAAAGTTCTATTCTGTAGTTATGTGTGTCCATGGGAAATCTGGTAAGCTCAGAGTATGACAATGACATTGGTAGAAGCTGGAGGAGCAACCGTTTGTGAAATTTTTCTTGCGGAAAGCTTGCTGGAAGCCTGGAAATGACCATTTGTCTGGTGGGAAGTTTGCAGAACAAGGAACGTTCTTTCTTCTCGCAGTGGAGACTTATCAGTTGATCATATAGCAGGCACTTATACTATATCACGTAGATTTATCTTAGGTCTTTTGTCCTTTTACACATAGCCTATGAGTTCAGGGGGACACTAATACTGCTGACAGTTCTAGGGTAGACCTGGATTGCCTTAAGCTGATAACAATATTTAGTTCCCCTGGAGAGTTCATGTTGGTTGTACTTAACCTAAATAGTATGTTGAATCTTTCATTTTTTTTTTTGCAGTTTTTGGCTGGGGCTGGGTTTGAACCCATCACCTCCGGTATTTGGGGCGAGTGCCCTACTCCTTTGAGCCACAGGTGCTGCCCATTGAATCTGTCATATTTAATAAAAGTCTTTCCAGCTCCCATGGAAAGGTTTTGCAGTCAGGTAGTCACACAGCCCAGGATGACAATCAACTACAAAACCCGTGGCAGACACCGTACGTGCAGGAGAAAAATCCCACGATATTGATTCTCTAGAGGTTGGAGGATAGAAGTCAGAAAAGTACCCTAGAGTTGCAGGAAAGCCTGATTATAAATTCATCCTTCATCTTCACCTCCAGCAGGGATCATTAGTGGCCTGCTCATGGAGCTTGACCTGAACGTTTCGAGGACTGACTCAAAAACAGCCCTCCTAACACTTGAATTCTTCCTTATTGCGCAGACTATCGAATTAAAGACTATTCCTGGGCGGCACCTGTGGCTCAAAGAAGTAGGGCGCCAGCCCCATATGGCAGAGGTGGCGGGTTTAAACCCAGCCTCAGCCAAAACCTGCAAAAAAAAAAAAAAAGACTATTCCTTAGAGCACCTACATTTGGGGGACTAATTTAGGAATTCAACCAAATTTTAGGAATTATTTCTAGGGGAAAAATGAATCCCAAGTTCCAGTCACAAATGATTCATAATTGAATTTTTAAAGTACAATCCATTCATAAGTTTAGAATTTATTGTATCTGTAAAAAGCTCAGTCGTGTCCTAGAAAGAAAACTGCTCTGGGAAGGTGTTAAGGGAGTACCGATTCCTCTCCTCCTTCTGTCATCAATGAGCTAGTCACTTCCTCGGTTCTTAATTTTCTCATCTGTAAAATAAAAGAGTTAAAGTATTTGTCTAAGATTTTCCAATTTCCAGTAATTTATAATACATTCACCAAATGCCAGAACACACATTCATCAGTAACTTTAATTAAGTTTTAAAAATGTGTTTTGAAAAACATTTTTGGGGATTTGATATTGTTCTGTTAGATGACTAAACATTCATAAAAGCAATTTTACCCTTGGGCATTTAATTTAATACATTAGTTAATATCATTCTAATAACGGCATCAAGATATAACTAAATAAGATAATAGAGGTAATTTTAAAGTCGTTTCTTGCTTATTTGTAGTGACCTTAAATTTATTTTCTAATTATTCTTGTGATGTATTGATTTAAAGAACTCTTGTTTACACACACCCACACACACACACACACTCATTCAGCCTACTTTATTCCAGGGACAATGCGAAGGTCCGGGTTATAAAGCATATGCTCACGGGCTGCAAGGACATTATCGGTTCTGTGGTAAAATCAAGAAAACTGACAGTTGCATGGTTAGTTAATATAGGAAAATATACAACCAGTTTGATGTGAGCATTCCAAATTGTATATAAAATCAGCACATTGTACTCCATAAATGCATTCATGTATACAATTATGATTTAATTAAAAAATGAAAATATATCTACTTACCAATAATCAGGGAAATTCTAGCTAAAATATTCCAGTCTTTGCACCTAGAGGACCGATGATACGACATGGAAGGCAGAGTGTGGCAAAGGGGTCAGGTTTTGGAATGATGACAAGTCCTACCCTCTTTGTCCCTTTACCCTGTTTTATTTTTCTTCTCAGATCCTGGCAGCATCGACATATGTTTATTTTTATGTATATATGAGCTGTTTTTACCCACTGGAATATAAACATGAAAGAAAGGACTTATACTAAAAATAATAATAATAATAATAGGGTGAACACACATGAATCTGGAGAAAGCAAAGCGTACCTGGAGTCAATGTTTACTCCATGTAAAATTTTTTATTCTTGGTGTCTATAACAGTTGTTTTTTGTATTATTTGGAATTTTATACTAGGTAATAAGTTCGTTATTATTTAAGTACTGAAGCAAATAAACGGATAATGCATTTTCTTAAGCACCTTGGCAAGCAGATGTGGAATGCATAGGAAAGATAAAAACCTAAGTTTGGGAGGCCTACATTTCCCAGCCATATGAGAAGAAAATGCATGAGCGAATCTTGACAGATTAGTTGTAATTATCCAGGTGGTGAAAGGAAGAAAGTCTCATAAGAAGCAGCAGCCTGCAGGCAGTGCCTGTAGCTCAGTCGGCAAGGGCACCAGCCACATACACCTAGGGTGGTGGGTTCGAACCCGGCCTGAGCCTGCTAAGCAACAATGACAACTCCAACCAAAAAATAGCCGGGTGTTGGGGTGGGCACCTGAGGTCCCAGCTACTTGGGAGGCTGAGGCAAGAGAATCGCTTAAGCCCAAGAGCTGGAGGTTGCTGAGAGCTGTGATGCCAGGGCACTCTACCCAGGGCGACATAGTCAGATTCTGTCTCAAAAAAACGAAAAGCAGCCTGTAGAGAATGATGTAAGTACAGATACTGTGGAGCCGCAAGTCTTCATATGGGCAGACCGAGCAGGGACGGACCATGGGAGGGGCGGGGTTGCAGAGGTACGCGGATCTCATCGTGCACATTTCACCTTGCACCACTCCCAGCCTGTTCCTCGCCTTCCTGCTTCTGACTTTAAAATCATTTTCTTACAGACAGCAATTGCAGTCCCTACGCCTACTTTTGTCTTCCACAGTTTGTCCTCCACGAGCCAAGTTGTCTTTCCACCATGTAGTTGTCGTTATCAGCCCCTCTTCTGTTGTAATTATCTGTGCATTATACCACACACACTCAAAACCCATCAGTGCATGTTATAAATTTTGCTTTCGGAGATCAAACACATTTTTTTTTTTTGGCAATTTTTGGCCGGGGCTGGGTTTGAACCTGCCACCTCCAGCATATAGGGCCAGTGCCCTACCCCTTTGAGCCACAGGCGCTGCCCAAACAGATTTTTACGAACCACAGAGGACAAGGAGAGTCAAGAGAGTCACCATTTCCACTGTTCCTCTTCCATTCTCAGTCCTGTTTTTGAGGACTATTTCCCTTCCTTGTTTTTATTTTATTAATTATTTTAGAAAAGATCCGCTGGCCACCGATTCTCTTATTCATCTCCATCTGAGAGTATTTCCTCTTTATTCCTTAACGACATTTTCTCTGGATGTGGAGTTCTGGGTTGGAAATTATTTTCTTTCAGTGCTTTGTAAGTGCTGCTCCACTCCCTTCTGGCCTCAATGAGACAGCTGCAGTCATTTGAATAAATGTTTCCCTCTAAGTAATGCATCATTTTTCTCTGGCTGCTTTCATGGTATTTCCTTTGTCTGTAGTTTTTAGCAGTTGGATTATGATGGGCATAATATTCTGGGCATGTTTTTGTTGTTATTTTTCTGTTTAGGTTTGCTACATTTTTTTGCATTTGTAGCTGTATGTCTTTCCAAATTTGGGGACTTTTTTTTTCAGCCATTACTTCTTCAAAGCTTTTTTAAAAAAATCAACATATTATTTCTTATCTCTTTCTGGGGCTAAAATGACGTAAACATTAGTCCTTTCATTATTGCATCATAGGTTCCTGAGGCTGTATTTAATTTTTTCAATCTTTTTTCTCTGTTTTTCGGATCATATCTAGCAGTCCCCCTTATTCATAGAGGATGTATTTCAAGAACCCAATGGAGCCCTGAAACCATCAACAGTACTAAATTTTGTGTAGACCAGGCACACATTTTCTCTTCCTTCTTCACACTTTTATGGACGGAGGATTCTTGGTTCCCATAGCCTTCAGCAATCTCAGCATACACATTTTTTCTTTTCTGCTGAGCATGGCCACCTTTTCATTCAAAGGAAGGACTGATGCTTCTCTTTGGTTATCTGAATTGCCAGCATCTCTACCCTTATGCTTTGGGGCCATTATTAAGTAAAATAAGGGTAACTGGAACACAAGCACTGCAATACCTGAATAGATGATCTGATAGCAATTACAGCTAGTCATTGATTAACAGGTGGGGTGTAAATACAGGGTGGTTACACCAGAAAAAGGGATGATTCATGGCCACGGTGGGCCGGAGTGAGATGGGGTCAGATTCCATCAAGCTGTTCAGAACAGTGCACAATGTAAACTTACGAATTATTTTCAGGATTTTCTGTTCAATATTTCCAAATCTCAGTTGACCTCAGGTAACTGAAACCGTAATAAATGAACCACGGTAAGAGGAGAACGAGGGGACTGCGGTAATCTCTACCGCTCCGTCTTAGCTCACTGACCTTTCCTGTGCCGTCTCCAGCCTGCCACAGCCCATCCAGAAAGTTTTTGAATTTGTCTTTGTATTTTTCAGTTCCAAAATTTTCACTTGATTCTTCGTTATAAACCTATTGAAATGTTTCCTATGTTTCCATTTATTTCAAGATCACTTGTTGGAGCATTTTCATCATAGCTGCTTAAATGTCTTTGGCAAATAATTCCATTTGTGTTCTCTCAGCACCGACATCTTTAATTGTCTTTCCCCATGTGAGTTGGGATGTTTCTGGTTCATCATGTGCCAGGTCACTTGAGGTTATATTCTGGCATTTTGAATATTATGGGTCTGGGCCTTATGTAAATGAAAAATATTGATTTATGTTAGTTTTAGCATGCAATTGGCAAGTCGGATGCAGGTCACAAATTTCAACCTGCTTTCTCCAAGTCGTGGTTACGAGGGAAGTTCTGCTTTCAAAGTTCTGTGGAGGGTCCTTCTTGTGTGTGCACCCCTGACAGTGGCCACTGTGGGATCGGGCGGGGGCCTAGCTAACCGCTCAGTTCTCAGTGTCCTTGCAACGCTATTTGGGTCAAATGCACACGTGTGCAGCTGTACAGGAATTCATAAACATTTATGGTGTTATGTTCCCAAACTCCTACTCTTTGGACTCTTGTTTTTGTACCTTCCTGTACCTTCCCTTTTTAATCCTCTGGCCAGAAAACTGAGTCTTTATTTACTCCACTCTGCCATACATCCCGTGACCTTATCCACATCTGGTGCAAAGCAAGGAGGGGATGGAAGAGGCTGGAGAGGACTGGCCTTGACCCCTTTGAGCCACAGCCCCTCTGACTGAAGCTGAGTGCTACCCTCATTGCCGTATTGACACTCCCCTGCCACCTCAGCCAGGGCTACTGAGATACTGTTGCCTGGGGATGAGGACATGAGGGGATGAAAAACACCCACCACCACTGTGTCACATAGCCTATCAGTGGAATAGTCCCAACCATTTCAGTGGCATTTGTTCTTTAAAAAATTAAAATTCAATAAATAACATTATTTTCTGTTAAGATTCTTGCTTACCTTTTCCTTAGATTTGATAAGGTATTCTCATAACTTGAAAAATAAATATAAAAATGAAATTTTAAAATAATTAGATACAAGCACTAAAGCCCTTTCTTTAATCATATAGTAAATAAAATTATTTATTTTATTTTATTTATTTTTATTTATTTTTTTTTTTGTAGAGACAGAGTCTCACTTTATCGCCCTGGGTAGAGTGCCGTGGCGTTACACTGCTCACAGCAACCTCCAGCTCTTGGGCTTAAGCGATTCTCTTGCCTCAGCCTCCCTAGTAGCTGGGACTACAGGCG
>CAUYON010195403.1:0-16844 GCA_963573935.1 Arctocebus calabarensis | reverse complement strand
CACCCTGGATAGAGTGCTGTGGCATCACAGCTCACAGCAACCTCCAATTCCTGGGCTCAAGCGAGTCTCTTGCCTCCGCCTCCCAAGTAGCTGGGACTACAGGTGCCCGCCACAACGCCCGGCCATTTTTTGGTTGCAGTTGTCATTGATTGTTGTTTGGCGGGCCCGGGGGCTGGATTCGAACCCACCAGCTCAGGTGTATGTGGCTGGCGCCTTAGCCCGTTGAGCCACAGGCGCTGAACCAGAAGCCTGGTGTTTTCAAAAAGAGAAATGGTCTTGCTGGAGCGTCACCCCTCCCCCAGAGCAATTCAGCTCAGAGTCACTAAGCGCTGAGAGTCCAGGCTTTCAGCGGGTGGGGAGTTAGGAAAATAGTGGGATAGCACAGAACGTGCTAGAGACAGAGCAGAGAGAAAAGGAGTCTCAGGGATATAACGAGGAAAATGCCTCTTTTCTTCTGTTTTCTCAGTATTGGCAGCACATCAGCTCACCACAAGCCTTCGGGGGGTGGGGGTGTTTAATCGCCACTCTTGAGATTTGTGAGCTTGGTCCGATTGGGGTTTACTTGACATCCTGCTCCTGGGCTACGTTCCCTCTCCCATGCTGTTTGTTTTAAGACCATAGAAAACTTAGAGCAATAAAAGTAAGAGGTAAATCAGTCTAATTAAGGTAGTTAGTTAAAGCAATAGTTGGTTAGAAAATGCAAGCCCAGCAAGAACCATGACACAACGTTTTATCCTTCTCCAGTTAGATGATTAAAACAGCGATGCGTGTAATAAATACGGAGCTAGCCCAGTAATTTTGCCTGTCCTCAAGTTTCGAGGGGGAAATTTCCCCAGCCCAGCTTTCTTAAAAACGTTCTTTCATCCTGATTCTTTATTTTTCCCTCATCCTTTTCTCACCACCAGTCCCTGGGAAAGATCTCACTGTGCAGTTTGGGGCTGGTCCCCCCCATTTGTTGCCTGCCGTAGCTTCCTCTGTGGCTTGGTGAAATGTCGCCGGACCAAGTGCATTTGTGAGGACAGGAAGGATGCGAGGCTACTAAATTCAGCTTTGCTCAGCCAGCAGTAAGCTTGGCTGTTCAGAGAAAAACCAGGGAACATGGGGGCAGGGTACATCTAAGTATGCAAAGTATTTGAATCTCATTAAGCTGTTTCTGCAAACAGGGGCAGTTTGCGTTAGCACATAGAATTTAATGATTCTTTTTGAAACAGTGGACGGGTATTGTCCATGGTTTCCCATTGAAGGCAACTTAGAGGTGAAAGACTGGGACCATGTAGGCAGCTCAGAAAGTGGGGAACCCTGTTATATTACTGTGCGGTCACAGCGGTCCACAGTTTGTAGGATAGAGAGCCTTTCCAGAGCTCATTTAATGAGGGAATGGGTGCAGCTGTGCAAGACACACAGCCACAAGATTAAGTACCCACGTTTCCATCTATTCCTTTCCTTCCCCTTCCTTTTTTCCTCTCCTCCCCTCTCCCCTCCCCTCCCCTTACTTTCCCTTTCCTTCTTCCTCTTCTTTTTTTTTCTTGTAGTGTCTTTTTCTTGTTTTGGTATCAAGGTGATGTGGCTCCATAAAAGGACTCTGCAAGTGTTCTCGCTTCTATATTTTGGGAAGAGTTTAAGCAGAAATGACACTAATTCTTCTTTGAGTGTTCTGTAGAATTTATCAGTGAAACCATCTGGTCCTTGACTTGTCTTCATTGTGTTGTTTTTTATTACCAATTTAATATGAAAATTCTGCAGGTAATAAATGGGGAAAACTGAAAATTTCTCCTCTAAAATCCAATGCAAGGCAAGGATGCCAACTTCCACCACTTCTTTCCAGTATGGTACTGAAAGTTACAGCCAGAACAATAAAGCAGGAAAACGAAACAAAAAATATCAAAATTAGAAAAGAAGTACAAGTATCTCTGCTTTCAGACAATGTAATCATGTACATAAAAAGACAAAAACACGGTGGCGCCTGTGGCTCAAGGGAGTAGGGCACTGGCCCCATATGCTGGAGGTGGTGGGTTTAAACCCAGCCCCAGCCAACCCCCCCCAAAGACAAAAACAATCAATGAAAAACCTGTTATAACTAACATATGAATTCAGTAAAATGGTACTATATGAAATAAAAACACAAAAATCAGGCCTCTCTCAGACATGCTGGACTATCCATACAGAAAATTAAGACAGCAATCCCATTCACAGTAACAACAACAAAAAATTTGAAGGCTTAGAAATAATCTAAAATGAAATAATCTAAACTGAGCCATTTGTACACTGAAAGTTATAAAATGTAGATGAAGTAAATTAAACACAGATACAGAGAAAAACATCCTACTATGACATTTGAAAAGATTTAACATTCTCAAAATGTTCATATGATCATGAGCTACAGACTCACTGTGATTTCTATCAAAATCCCAATCACATTTTTATAGAAATAGAAACATATTCTCAATTGTATATGGACCCACAAAAACCCTCACATAGCCAAAGCAATTTTAGAAAAAAAATCTGGCAGGCAGCATTATATTTCTGATTTCAAAATATCTAACACGTATCCACATATACATACACCATGGGGTATTACTCAGCATTAATAAAAAATGGATATTCTGCCATTTGGGACACATGCGTGGATTTGGAGGATATTGCGTTACACAACATGAGCCAGATGCAGAAGGACTAATACTGCGTGATCTCACTCACATGTGGAATCTGAATAGTCAAAGTCATGGAAACAGAGAAGCCAAGAGCTGGTGGAGAAGGAAATGGGAAGACCTTGGTCATGGGATCCAAAGTTCCAGTTATGCAACATGACCCAGTTCTGAAGATTTAATATGAGGTGCTGTGACTACAGTTGATAACATATTGGATATTTGAAATTTATCAAGAGGGCAAGTCTTAAGTTTCTCACCAAGGGGAAAAAATAGGAGCTGGTAACTGGTAACTATATAAGGTGTTGGTTATGTTAATTAGCCCGATTGTGGTAATGATTTTATAATGTACATATATATCAAATCACCAGGTTATGCTTTCAATATATATAATTTTTAGTTTCCAAAATACCTTAATAAAGAATAAAGCTGGAAAAATGTATGGGTAATTGCATGTAAATAAATATTTTCTTTGGCACATTTAATTTATCATTTGTCACAGAATTCAGGCTTACCTTAGAAAATATCTTCACTACTTTGTGCAAATGACTTATGGTCTCTAAAAGGTAGATAGTCCTCAGGATGTGGGTTTTTAAAATTTCTACTTAGCAAATGAAACTATAGTGATTTGAGAAAATTTACAATAGTCTCTGTCCAGACACAAATACTACATTTCCTAGGTTATAGACTGTGGGTATAGGAAAAGATAGTGAACCTATTTTTGAAGGTGGACATTTTATATTTGTGTATATTAAAGGTTATCCTTTCATCAACATCAGTTTCAATTTCTAATTTTTTCAGATGTAAGCCCTCAGTTTCAAACTTTAGCTTGCTCTATCAACCAAAACCTATTTGCAAAACCATAAAATTCATGAACTGATTATTACATTTCTCATTAGAAGTTACTCTTTAAATAGTTTTATGGTTCATTTTATAGTTTGATGGTATCACGTTAGCATGTTCTGATGAAACTTAAATTTGTGCACTGTAGCCACTAAACTCAAAATTTCCTGTAACATTCACACACAGAAAAATGTCTTTTACCTATAATCTAGTATTTTTGTCTCTAAACATACACAAATACCCTATATTTGTGAGTCCTTAGGAATGTCCACACCAAAACTTCGTTAGTATGTGGAATATATTTGTTCAAAAATTTCTAGTTGTGATTGGGGATGTGTTATGTCATTCTTGTTGTGAGTTATTGAGGCTTTTGTTCATATCACTGGACCATTTAATTAACACAATGTAAAAGTGCGGTGATTCTCTAAATCCAAATTGGGTCAGCCATTTGTATAATTGCCATTTTTTTTCTAGCCTCAAAACTTCAGCCTTCATCTTTTTATGTCATTTACTCAGACAGCAAAATTAGTTTACTAATAAAGTTTTCTGGTAATGAATATAATGGATGCTGATTATCTCTAAACTCTCGTAAATGCCATTTTCTATCCATTCTCACTGACTTCATTTGTTCTAATTCCTTGTTTCACACGTAAATTAGTACGGTAATCTCAAGTCCATCTGTTTTAGTTATCTAATGCTATGTCCAAAGCTGTCCATAAATTTTAGCTTATTAAGGCAATAAAGATTTATTATTTCGTGGTTTCTGGGAGTCAGGAGTCAGGGACGAGGTAAGCTAGATGCCTGTATCTTGTGGTCTCTCGTGAGGCTGAAAGTCACAGTTTCATTTGAAGGTCAACTAGCACAGGCTTCCCTTTCAATCTCACATGCTGGATTGCAGGTAAGGCTACCTGACCTAACATAGCAGCTCGCTTTTCCAGATCAGGTGATCTGAGCTTGAGACTGAAACTATGATGTTCAGAAGCAACATCCCATCATTTCCACAATTTTGGGACTAAAATGAGATAATAGAAATTATTAAGTAGCCATAACAATAAGGAAAGAGACTTTCAAGACCAATGATCATATGAAGAAAACATTATAAACTTTACAAAATCTCTTTCTTAACTTGGTATTAGGAATTTTTCCATCTTTACAAACAGTTCCAAGATACAAATATAAAATTAACATAAAAAATATACAAATGGGAAAATGTTGTTTGAGTCCTCCTTTTTCACCTAAACATATATTTCAAATTAGCCCTACATTCTTTGATCTTGGAAATACTTATGGGCACCTCATAAACTAAGTTTGAGACCAAATGAATTTGCTCAAAGGTTACCTAGCCAAGAAGTAGTAGAGTCAGAATTAAATCCCATGTTGGTCTAACTTCCCCATCTCTTGAGACTTATTGTTGGCCAAGGAATCCTGCTGAAATAAATGCCTGATATTGGACAATTGTGCTGACCCCTGTGTCTTTCATTTATCAGAAAATAAAAAGCAGCAGCTATCTGATGAGCGTGGTGAAGATGCTATCAGTAAAGTGTATGAATTCACGTTGCTCCTGAATATGGTTTGAATGTGTCCTCCAAAATTTCATGTGTTGGAAACATAGGCCTTATTTGGATTTTATCTATAGCATCTATATCTATATCTATAATCTATCTAGAAGGTAATTAAGCTTAATTGAAGTGATAACATAGGGTCCTAATCCTAATCCTTTAAAGGACTATGGCTTTATAAAAAGGGAAAGGAAGAACACACCTGACATGCTTCCTCTCTCTCACCCTGATGTCTCTGCCATGTTGTGACACAGAAATCTCTCATCAGATGTGACCTCTCAACCTTTTTGGACTCATGAGCTTCCAGAACTGTAAGAAATAACTTACTTTCCTTTATGACTTACCCAGTCTCAGGTATTTTATTATAGCAACAGAATGGACTAAGACAGACAATTAGTACTGAGAAATGAAGTTATTATTACTGACACAATAACTACCTGGGCCATGCATGGAGGGGAAGAGTTTGGAGACACAGGATGTAAATATCTGTATTATGAGGCATGTTGTCAAAACGTAGTATCACAGACTTCAGTGTTGTTTCCCTGTTGTGTTTTTTACTTACTTCGGACCTATTACTCCTTTCTTTTCTCCTATTTCTCCCTTTGGGGATGGAAATGTCTATCTTATACCTATCCCATCATTGTATGGTGGAAGTAGATAATTTGATTTTACAGAGTCACAACTAGAGGGAAGTTGTCATGGGAAGAACATTCCGTATGTTTTTTAGGTGAGATCCTAGACTTTGGACTTTTGAGTTAATGACGGAGCAAATTAAGACTTTAGGATACTGAAATGGAATAAATGGATTTTGTGTGTGAGAAGGTCATAAACGTAGGGTGTCTGGAGTGAAATGATTTGAATACATCCCCAAAAGATTCACACCCAAATTTATATGTTGACATGTTTGGAGTTGGGAGAACTGGGAAGGAATCATGATTAGCTAAGGTTATCAAGGTGGAGCCTTCATGATAGAAATGCTGGTTTTTTAAGAAAAGGAAGAGAGATTTGAGCAGACAGGCTTTTTCCCTCATTCTGGTGCCTCCCAAGTCAGGATGACAGGAAGGCCTTCTCCAGATGTCGGTGCCATGCCTTTGAACTTCTTCATTCCCCAAACTGAGAGCTAAATAAACCTCAAATCTTTGTAAATTACTCAGTCTGTGGTATTCTGTTATAGAAACCAAAAATGGACTAAGGCATTGCTAACTAAGTTTAACCCAAGGGACTCCCCAGGTTACCAAAGGGTAAAGGAGTGGTGGTTTTCTCTAGAATCAAATGATCTGAGAAGGGGCACCACCTTCTACCTCTGTGGTATGCCATAGAGCCCCGATTTGACTCTGTCATTAACAGAGTGACCCCAGTGGTCATGACAAGCTTCTCCAGATTCTTGCCTAGCTCTTATACCTACAAATATCATGCCTACAAATATCGTGTGAGATGCCCAGGCTGTTGAAGTAGCCTATGATTAGCGAAGTGGATCACGTGATCTGCCCCTCAGGAGGTGAAGGCAAACTGCCACTGGAAAGTTGTTGACACAGGGATTGAACAGAACAAATTTGCCAAATCTCAAATAGCAAAAACTATCTTCTAATTACTGGTTGGCTGGAGTCAGGTATTTTAAATGTCGGTAATATGGAGTATGGGACTTTATTGGGTAGGACCATAGCATTAAGATTGCAGTAGTCCACTATGTGGCACTGATAATTCTTTTAAACTTAAAAAGCAGGCAAAATAGAGTTTTTAAATGGAAAACTCCTTGGCAACAAACACTCCCTTACTAAATAGATATTACATAATAGGCTTTAATCCTTAAAATCCTTGAAAATCATGTTTTAATTTACATCAGTTTATATTAACTATTTTAACTGGGAGCAGGGGAGAAGGTCCATAGGGGCTGATTATGTACAGACAATTTGTAAGTGGCAAAGCCTTAATTTCATTTTAATTGATTACTCATGGATCACACTGTCCATATCCACTACGTTGTATTTTATGGCTGTAAGTACTATGATCATAGGAATTTAGGCAAGACAATAGTTCTAGTGGTTAAGATAAAATAGATTTTCCTTCTATTTTACCTTCAATAACTCCTCCAAAATTATACCGTGTACTTCGTTTAATTTCAATGGGATCCCACACATGACTGTAGTTTACAACCCAGTAGCGATAAAGGCCATGAAAGTTTGTCAATTGTTTCATTTCAGTAGACGTGATCATTCCTTCAGAATCTATTTTGCTGATGTGCACATGCCAATCTCACCCTCTTTTATTATGTAAATTCTTTTAGTAAATTTTGGATTTCTAATTCTGTCAAATTTTAAATTTCTGTTCTACTTCTTATTTACTCCTTTCCCTATATCAAAGTTTCTGTTTTTCTTGTACTCTTTCACCCTTTCACTTTCTCTCATTTTCTTTCTTGCCCCTTTTTTTCTCTCATTATCTAGATACACTTTCAGGAGGTTCCCTCACTCTGATGCGATTTATAAATTTTTTCCTGTAGAGAGCTTCCCATTGGCATCAATTGGTATCATCAAAGTTAAGAGGTTCTCCTGTGGTGATGTTTAGCCCCTTGGTTACAATGTGGAGAGAGGTTCCATAGGTGTTTTCCCCTGTAATGTTGAGGATCGGGGGGGTTTTCTGGGGATAGAGAGACCAAAACAGACATTTTGTAGGGTCCTAGTGAGACGTCTGCCTTCAGGAGAGTGGGCCTCAGTAGTTCAAGTCTTCAAATAATGTATGCTCTTCAAATAGTGTATGCTTTTATATCACGATTGTCTAACAGGTCTGTATATTGGACAGAACACTCCAAAAAATAAGGGCCGATTCCTGCAATATAGTTGAAATCATTTAGTTATAGGTAAAAGTGTTTCTCAGGAACTTATGCTTAAATTAAGACACATGATTTATCTGAGACAAACAGGTCTGGGATGGGACGTGTGTCCTGGAGTCACTTTAATGAGGACCCAAACCTATATTCCTCTCCCTAAATGCCAATTATCAAAAATTCCTTCTTCGTTCATTTAAACTTGTAAAAGAGTCCTAGTAAAACCGAGCAAATGCAGGGCAAAATAGCACCACTGCAAAAGTTCTTCATCAGCAGAGAGCAGAGCCAGGCAGCAAGTCAAAGCAAAAGAAGAAAGACTCACTACCTCAGTTAGAACTTATGACCAAGAAGTGTTTTTAAGTGAAAAAGTATGTTGAAATGTAATTTAATAAAAGAGCTCTATACACACACACACACACACACCACTAAAATTTTCTCTCAATCCCTCAACTCTTCAAAGGCATTTTGAGGAGAATCTAGAGGAAATCTTTTGTTTATGGGTTTGGCCCAAGAAAGCTAAATTTCTTAAAGGAAAGGAGTTGTAGGCAAAAGGGGGAATTGTGAACGTGATGAGGTTAGCTGAGTCCTGCAGGGGTGCAAAAGGGAGAGAAAGAAAGAAAGAAGAGACAGTATTTGAAGTGAGGAGTGGTACTTTGGGGATATCACCATTTGTTTAAGAAAGCTCTAGCAGGGTGGTGCCTGTGGCTCAAGGAGTAGGACGCCAGCCCCAAATACTACAGGTGGAGGGTTCAAGTCTGGCTCCGGCCAAAAACTGCAAAAAAAAAAAAAAAGAAAGCTCTAGCAATGTTTTATATCATTTTTCAGTGTTTCCTAAATCAAATATAATTCTGAAATATAAAAGCATGCTGTAATAGGTGTCAAACTGAACAGAATTCAGCTCAGGGAGTCATAAGAGTGAACTTACTGCTGAATGCACAGAATGATCTTATTAGCACAAAATTGATAAAATACAGTCCTGTAGATGTGTAAAATATAAAAGAAAAATGTGAACTGTATGTTTGATATTAGATTTCTTTCTAGGATGACAAAAGCAGAGAATTATAAGGAATGGTGTATATGCATATCTTGTAAATTTTGTACATTAAATACATATTAACTTTCTGATAAGAAAAATAAAACCCAAAAGTGTGGTCATTGTTTAGGGAAAGACTAAAAGTTCCACGGGAAGTTCAGTGAGACACCTGGCTTGAGCTTTAAGAGTAATGATGTCTCTCTCGTCTGTTATGCAAACGATCCTGATATTGCTTCCATCACATAAAATTTAAACCTCAGAACAAATCTACCTGGCAGGTATCACTATCTCTTTGATACTTATAAAGAACAGGCTGTAAGAAGAGGTTAAGAAACCTGCCCAAGTTCTCAGAGCCTGTAAATGTCAGAACTCAGATTTTAACCTGACACTGACTTTGTCTAGAGCCTGACATTCAACAGCTTCACTCTATTGCTTCCCAATATAATTTATGAATATTTAATGGATGGGAGAGTACATATTATTAAAAAGCAACTAATGCTTGTAGATTAATTTTAATTGGAGAGATCAAAGTTAAAAGAGTAAATATATGTGCAATAAACCTTAATTGAACATGTTAATTTACAGTGTTGCTATTCTACTTAAAACTTTTCAAAATAATATCTTATTTTATCATTTTACATGTATATTTTCCTTCTATTTCCTCTTCTAATAAAGTTAACTAATAAAATGAAATTTAAGTATATTATACTGTGTACTGTATTAACTGAATCTATTTGTAATTTTCTTATGAAAACTTTTTAGGGTGTCCTAAAGTTAATAAAATGAAATACTGTCTGATAGTTCTTATATTCATCATTTTCTTTTTATGCATCTGTTTCTGTAATACTGAGAAGTCTGTAAGCAATGCTTTCTCTTAAAGTCTAGATGGCAGCAGAGGTACAATTATTATAATTTTTATAAATATTTAGAACAATATATTGATAAGTTGCTTAAGAGAAGCATAAAACTTTAAAAATTTTGCAATTTGATGAAGAAAGCATATAAGGTTAAAATTGATAAGTGATTTATTGAAGTATTAGAGTGTATTAGGTAACTATTTCATACCATTTATGATATAAAAATTCCAATGTTTTAAGTTTAAGGAACTGCTTCACAATATAAGTAATAGTTAATGAATGAAATTTAATATCCATTATGCATATTGAGCCAAATTTTTCACTTTTCCCAACTTCTTGATTTGTGAATGCCTTTAAACTTTCTGTAATATGAAGAGAAATGAATGGAGTGAGGTTGAGTGAGAAAACGTTTTGAAAGTATGTGAATTAAGAAATGCTAATGTTAATTCTGCCTCTCTGATTCCTTGGAGCAACCTGCAATTACATTTAGGAGATTAAAAGCATCAACTCTTACAGACGAACATCTTTAAAAAGTATTGTAAGATAGCTATTCACTAATTACTCATTGATTGTACCATCTATTTAAGGCACTATCAGATTTGATATAAAGGAATAGGGAAAAGAGACCATGTACTTTCATAAAATACATATTTCAATAAGGCAATTTCACATTTTGATTTGGTCTTGTTAAGAGGAGAATATTTCCCTCACATCCACTAAATTGCTGCTTCAATGTTCTAGAAGAAGCACAGGGAAGATCCCATAACTGAGAAAAGCTAGTAAAGGGGCAATTACAGCCTGAGTCAGAGTGAGAACCTGTGTCTGCTAAACATAGAAAAACTAGCCAGGTGTTGTGGTGGGCGCCCGTAGTCCCAGTCACTCAGGAGACTGCGGCAAGAAGATTGCTTGAGCCTGAGATGTGGAGGTTGCTGTGAGCTAAGACACCACAGCACTCCACCCAGGGCATAGGAGTGAGAGTCTGTCAAAAAACAGACAAAAAAGATGGTAGTGTTCAAGACACACCAAGGTATAGAGAAGGACCGAGTGGGGGGGGGGAATGACAGAAACAAATCTTAACAGCCTTAAACTTGAAGGTGCCAGTAGAGAAAGGTTATGGAGACGCAGATGCAGTAGCTGAAGCTTAGCTGATGGTTTCTGTGTGGGCGTGATGGTTTTTAAGGGGACCTAGATAGACATCTGAGGACATCCAGCCCAGAGACACTAGGTAACATGTCTGCCATCCTGGTTTAAGGCAGATCCTGTGCGAAAGCTTTATTTTCACCGAACGGAGCTGGAAGTCTGAGGATAGGGAAGAAAAGCTGTTGGGTGGTGGAGCCATTGGGTAGTGGAATATGTGTGTTTATCAGGGTTCACAGGCCTTCTTTAGGGCAGAAGAGAAATAGAAACTGGTGGATTTGGAGGGAAGAGTAGAAAATATCTTGTATATATCCCTGTATTCATTTGCTAGGGCTAAAAGTACCACAGACGAGGTAGCTAAAACAAAGGGAATTTATTTTCTTGCAATCCTGGAGATAAGATGTGCCTTTTCACTGTGTCCTCACCTGATCATCTTGCTGCCTGTGTCTAAATTTCTCTCTCTCTCTCTCTCTTTTTTTTTTTTTAAGAGTTCAGTCATATACATATTGGATTATTGTCCATCCTAATTATTTAGTCACATTCGGAGGTACTGGCTACTAGGGCTTCAAGAAATGGATTTGAGAGGCAAAATCCATTCCCTAAGAGCCAGCAAGTAAGTTACCCCAGGACATCCTCTACTGGTTGGGGGACTAGTTTAGAGGATAACCATGGTTAGAGTAATAATAATTGATAACCCAAGATTGTAAAAATCATGATCAAACATCATAATTTTAAAATTTTTTGAATTTTACTTTATAAATTATAAATTTGTAATTTTATAATGTATTATGCACCTATTACATAAACATTGTATAAAATGTTAATATACATACAGAAAAATGACCAACATATATAGCAATAACTCATATAAAGTAAACCCACAGAATTCTTTGGTATCAAGCCAATTATTTGCTCAAATGTGCTTCCAAATATCCACAGTCCCAAGTGAAATCAGCATGTTCTGTACGTAGATTTAAAGTATGTTCTTATCTTCTTATGCCACTGCTGTGTACCCCAAAACCTGCCCACTGGTTTAAGGTTTAACTAACACCAACAACAGTGTCCTTAAGTTTTCTTCATTCTTTCTGATTGGGGAATCTCTTAAGAAAAGTTTGGTTAAATCTAATTTATTCTTAGAAAAATGATAAAGCTTAATGTGTTATCTTATTTGCATTTCAACAGGGAACAAAGCCTTATATAAGAATTTTACAAACTCTGTTTTCAGAATACCAATATACTAAGAGATATTTATCTGTATTTTCTTTTTAAAAAGAAAAATTCTGTGTTAAAATAACCAGAAAATTGAACAAAATTCTTACTTTTTTTAGAGAAGGTGTCAACCCCACTCGATTAGGAGTGCCTAGATGGCTGGTTGAGTGTTATTTGGTGTGGGGGGTTTATAACTGTACGGATGTTTGTGGAAGAGACTGGTAAAGTGTGGAAGATACACCCTCACTCAATGTGGGTGGGCACCATTTTATCATCTGTGGTCCCAGATAGAAGAAAAGACAAATTGTTTTTATCTCTTTTCTACAGCCATGATACCTTCTTCTCCTGCCCTTTGACATCAGAGCTCCAGGTGCTCTGGCCTTGAACGCTGGGACTTACACCCTTGGTGCTTGGCTTCTCAGGCCTTTTTCTTGTAACTAAAAGTTATGCTGTCAGCTTACCTAGTTCTGAGGCTTTGTGACTTGAACTAAGCCAAACTTCTGGCTTTTCTGATTCTTCAGCTTGCATGTAGCCAGTTGTACAGCTCAGCCTTCATGATCATGCAAGCCAATTCCCATAAAAAATATCTTACCAATTTTGCCATTGTTTTGGTTCTGTCTCTCTGCAGAACCCTGACTAATACCGTGTATGTGTGTTTATATATATATCTTATACACACAGGGTGTTCCTAAAGTCCATATGCAATTGGACTTTAGGGCCATCTTGTGTATATATATATATAGGCTATAATAATATAAAAATTTTCTTAACTTTGTCTTAAAACAGATAATCAAATTTATCTGGTGAATATCAGCCATCAGTAATCAGGGAGTAGGTACAGATGTGAGCAGGAGCTCTTGACTTCACTATGAAATTATATAAAAACTTTATATAAATAGTATGTCCTTGGAATTTCAGACAAAGTACTGAATACTGGTAAACATACACCTAATCAGATGAATAAAGGCCTTTATGTTATACTAAAGAGGGCAGATAAAGTGTGTACTTGACTTCAGGAGTCACTCTATGTTACATGCTGAGAGCTCAACACAAACTTTTCTGAAAGAATAACTTCTTCCTTAGATGACAATCATAATTAAAGAAGATCCTTGTCTAATTCAGGAAAGTGACCTAAGAAAAAAATCCATACAACTGGGACTGCACTTGAAACGTCACAGGCTGGAAAGTTTCTGAAGTTCTTTTTACATAACTTTGCAACTTAGAAGACATTTAGAACACTGCAGTGAACTTTATATTGTCAGTTTGCCAAATAAAATTCAAATCTCAATAATCAAATAACATAATAACATGTGTAGAAAACACCAAGGAATCAACACTGAAAAATATAGTTTCATGTTTCTCATTAATTTAACTATACAATAGAATCTATGTACATTGACCACCCCAGTGACTGTAACAAACTGGTCAACATATAGAAGTGGTCAACGTAAGGAACGAGGCCTACTGCACTGATACATACATGTGGTGCATGTCCAGTCTCTGACAACCAGATCAGTTAAGAATGTGGTCAGTGTAGGGAGGTGGTCAACTATGGAGGATTTTCTGTATTTGTCTAATCTTAATGGACAATAATGTGACCACTATGTTAAAAGGGAGGTATAGCAGAAAGACAAGGTACATAGACTGTCTAAAGAGTTGTGATTTTTATTAACTCAACTCCACTATCTTTGTGCATGCATACACACACATGCCCAGACTAACACACACTCCTCTCACACTCATGGACACTTCTGCACTAAGCCATACACAATGTTCTGTCTGTTCATGGTTCACAGTCTCTAGATAGAGTTAAGGCAACTTAATGAGGATTCCAGAGCCTCTTGGAAGCACATATAAGCACATATAAGCACTGACTATAAGTAACATCAAGTGTTACTTTGTTTCTTGGTATAGCACCTAGATTTTATTTGCAAAAATGCTAATATTTTAGAATATGAAGAACTTAAAGAACTAATGGATTATTTATTAATCCTTCATTTTGTAAATAAACACAACATTCAGGTATTATCACACTGACTTTAGTTACCCCATAGGAGATGAATTCTTCCAAATGCCTGGTAGGCCTCTTCATCCTGGGGCTTGCCCAACACCAAGCTTTTCCTTAGAACTGTACGAGGACTTACTTCTGAGTTAAGGAAGATTCTAAATCTCAGAGCCTCTCCTGGGATGGAAATAACAGGCAGCAAAGAACTCCAGTCATGACCTCTTCTTTAAAGAAGTCTTTAGCTTCTTTGAGATAGTCTCAATGGGCAATTCCCCTCTAATCTACAGTCCCAGTGCTAACAAACACTATGTGCAGAAACATTTCCCTATAGAGCTCAACAAACACCCCATATTTCTTTTGGTTCAAAAGTGCACTTTATTCTTCTTAGAAAGTTTCGTAGAAATTTTGTGGTAATGTACTCTAGGACAATAATTGACACTCACAATTCATTCAATATTTGTCTCTTCTTGATCTTACAAGAAAGAAAACCCTTACAACTGTTGTTTTGGAGCATTAGTCCTACAAAAGGGAATGTGAGCAAACATCTAGAAAGAATTCACTTTTTATGAATAAAGTGTATATACATAAACATACATATGTATACATGAATATGAGTATTGGTCAGTGCACATACTTTTGCACAAATACTGAGAAATGATAGCTATATATAGCTGATGGACACTAGAACCTGAATTGCCATTCCTTATATCTAGGTAAGAAAGAAAAGAAAAATTTTAAGTCCTATTTGTAATGCCCAAGTTGCAGTATCTGTGAGAGCTCACAGTGTGTGTAGGAATACAGTTTCCTGTAGTGGTCATTTCCCAGCAAGAGACCATGGAAGGAGGGGGCCCCAGGTGGTTTCTGGTGTAATTATGAGGAAGTTCTTCAGGTCAGGAGACACACAATGGGATATTTCCACGCGTCAAATAAACGTGTGCTAAGAGATTTTTAAAAAGAAGCAAATATTCCTTAACTGTATCAAATATTCTATCAATCCAATCTATTAACAAGGAAGAAAATGTATATAGACACTTGTGTGGTTCTGAATGTTTCTATATGCGCATGTGTATTAGAAAGCTGCATTATATAGTCCAGCTTCAATTTTTAGAAGATATTTCTATAGCTCATTATTATTATCCCATATAAAACACAGTCTTATCTTCAGAAAATGATGACCACCACAATAAGAAAAATGTCTATTCTTTTTAACTCTTCTTATTTTTCTCATTTGCATCTACCCCACTAGGACTACAGAGGTGAATTACTGATTTTGAGTTTTTAAAATAATTGTATCAAAAGAAAAATTCTTTTTAATTGGGGTAAAATGACATCCCATTGTAGTACTGCTTTGAGTTTCTTAGATGACTAATGATGGTGAACATTTTTTAATATCTCTGTTGGCCATGTGAATGTCTTTTTTTTTTTGAGATGTGTCTATTTGAATATTTTGCCCTTTTTTAAAAGCAGATATTTGACTCTTTTCCTATTGAATTGTTTGAGCTCTGGGATGGTATCCAAATTATAGGAAATAATGAATGGCGGCAGGGAGGCATAGAAGGGGGAAGCCTTGTACATGGTTGGTGGGAATGTAAATTAGTGTAACCACTGTGGGAAAAAGTATGGAGATTCCTCATGAAGCTAAAAATAGAACTACCATATAACATAGCAATCCCCTTGCTAGGTATGTATCCCAAAGAAAGGAAATCAGTACATTGAAATGTTATTTCTGCACTCCCATGTTTATTATAGCACTATTCACAGTAGCTAAGATTTGGAATCAACCTAAGTGTTGGTTGATGACCAAATAAAGAAAATGTGATATATTTACACCACAGAATGTTATTGAGCCATAAAAAGAAAGAAATTTTGTCATTTGTAATAATGCATATGGAACTGGAGAACATTATGTTAAATGAAGGAAGCTAAACACAAGAGATAAATCTCACATATTCTCATTCACATGTGGGAGCTAAAATTTAAAACATTGATCTTTTAGAGAGAGAGAGAGGGTAGAATGCTAATTATTCAGTGGGGAAATGGTAGTGGGGAGGGAAGAGAAGGCATGATGGTTAAAGGGTTCAAAATATATAGATTGATAGAATAATTTTTGATAGCACCAGAAAGCGACTACAGTCGGCAATGTTATGGTAATTTTTTTCTTTTTCTTTTTTTTTTTTTTGTAGAGACAGAGTCTTACTTTATAACCCTTGGTAGAGTGCCGTGGTGTCACACTGCTCACAGAAACCTCCAAATCCCAGGCTCAGGCAATTTTCTTGCCTCAGCCTCCCGAGTAGCTGGGACTATAGGTGCCTGCCACAACGCCCAGCTTTTTTGTTGTTGTTGCAGTTTGACCAGGGCTGGGTTTGAACCCACCACCCTTAGTATATGGGGCCAGCTCCCTACCCACTGAGCCACAGGCACTGCCCCTGTTATGGTAAATTTTAAAACAACTAATAGAGTAGAACTGAAATGTTCTTAACACAAATAAATGATAAATGTGGTGCAAATATCTTTGTTACAATGTGATTTTTTGTCTTTTGGATATATACCTAGTACAGGAATTGCAGGTTCCAATAGCAGGTCTACTTTTAGATCCCTGAGTATTCTTCATACTTCTTTCCAAAAGGGGCATATTAGCTTGAATTCCCACCAGCAGTGCAGAAGTGTTCCCTTTTCTCTAAATCCACACCAAAATCTGTAGTTTGAGGATTTTGTTATGTGAGCCACTCTTACTG
>CAUYON010195394.1:0-11802 GCA_963573935.1 Arctocebus calabarensis | reverse complement strand
CATTGGTGCAATCACAGGGCACGATTCATATACATTCAGAAATATTTTGATCATACTGTTACAGATATCCTTCATGGCATTTCCTTGATCACTATATAAAGACATTAATACTCTACCTTTAATAAGTTTCGCCAGTACCCCGCTAAGATGCACCATAGGTGTGTTCCCACTAATTGCCCTCCCTCTACCCATTCTCCCCCCACCCCTCCCCTCCCTTTCCCCTATCCCTGTATTCCTATTTAACCACTGTGAGCATTCTACTGAGGCAGAGGAGAGTGTGTACAAATACCCATTGCATGACCCATGTCTTCCTTAATCTTGGGAGAGTAAAAACTACCTCCAACAAAAACTTGGGCTGCAATTTAATATGAGTTTATTTACTATAGGAGCCATAAACAGTATTATAAAAGTCCCCAAATTCTACTCCTACCCCCATACACACATAGTATACTAATTAATCTGTGTGCATTGTTCTGAGAATCTTACTTCCTCCCCTTGTAACCTGTACTCCTGTACAGGCCTATAGGCCAACTCTTTAGCTAGCTAACCCTAAAAGAGGACTTGTTTCTAGTTGCGTATTTTGAAGAAAAGAAACACTGAGTCAAGAATCAAACATGCCGGTACTATATTGTTCATATCAATCACATAATTTTCATCAATTTTGTAACAAAGCAAAGAATTTGGCAAGTGATAGGAAAACTGTCAAAGCTAAAATATTTTTAACAACTTTGATTAAAAGAAATAAAAATGTTTTCTAAGTTTATAGGGAGATTCCAGGCCTAGTATCAGGAGGGAAATTGAAAGGTAGACCTGTAATAGTGTACAGCTGAATAAATACCTCTCAAGTTTCACTGACTGAAGTGATAACACAGCAGATTAAATAATTTCATTACTAAGGCATACAGATCTTACATATTTTATCTTTTCTTTCTGCCATGGCATTTCTGCTGGTGCACCAGGAGGAGTCTTCAAAATCAAATATTATCTCATAAAATGCCCATGTAAGATTCTTTCGTGTAATAGTGGATAATAACCCTTGCATTGAAAAGCTTCCTACTGTCTGCACTGCCATGTATAACAAGAGAGGGAGAGGGGAAGAAAACTTCCCAGCTTAAAGACTACTCATGAAACATTGTGTACTATAAATATGAAAGGTTGTACAGCTCAAAAGTGATGGCATCCCATTAGCAGTGAGCACACTTGGACCTGAATCTTGCTTTCTAATGCCATTCCTTAATAAAAAGGAACTAAAACTCCTTAGAGAAGTTGCTGATTCTAGGACTGGGAGAAGAAATGTATGCCATGAACCCAAAACATCTTCAGTGCCAGAAAGCAAGCAAGTACTCAAAAATAAAATAAAAATGATAATGGCAGGTGTACTAGTTGGTTCAGGCTGCATAATAAAATACCACAGACTGGGTGGCTTAAACAACAAACATTTATTTCTCCCAGATCGGGAGGCTAGATGTCTAAGGGCAGGGTGCCAGCATTATGGGATCTGGTGAGGGTTCTCTTCCTAACTCGTAGAAAGCCACCTTCCCACTATATCCTCACATGGACAGAAAGAGGTTGAAAGCTCCCTAACGTCTCCTTTCATGACAACCCTAATCTCTTCATGAGGCCACATGGTCATCCAAGCCTAATGACCTCTTGAAGGCCACATTCCCCAATCCCATACACTGGGGGTTAGGAGTCCAACTGAAGATCTGGGAAAGGGAGACACAATTCAGTCCATAGTAATGGGGACACGTCAAAAGGGAACACAGAGGCCAACTGAAAGAGCTCATTATGGTAACAATTTGGGCAACAAATGAAGTTTTACTGGATTCATAACTCAAAGCTATATGAATATCCATAATTGCACTTATATAAATATTGAGGAAATAAATGGAGGATAAGAAAATCTCTTATGCAGATGAATTCAAAATAATTTACATAGATGCTCAGTCCTAAGGGATGTAGAAAATAACTCCCTAATCTTACATATGATCTGTGCATAGTAATTTCTTCTTAAAGATTATAGTGTAGGAGGAAGAGAAAAGAGGTTTTTTGTTGTTTTTTTTTTTTTTTGAGATAGAATCTTCCTTTGTCACCCTCGGTACAGTGCTGTAGCATGATAGCTCACATCAGCCTCAAACTCAAAGGTTCAATTGCTACTCTTGCCTCAACCTCCCAAGTATCTGGGCCTACAGGCACCTGCCACAACTCCTGGAAGTTTTAGAGACGGGGTCTTGCTCTTGCTCAGGCTGGTCTTGAACCCATGACCTCAGGCAATTCACCCATCTTGGCCTCCCAGAGTGCAAAAACAGCAATCTTATAATCAAAAAATCTGACAAACACTATCTCAGTCGGGTACGGAAGGTTAATGTTAGTACTAATAAGCCATGTTGACATAATATACCCTCTGATATGATGAGATAAAATGACACTTTATCTTTCTAGTTTTCCTTTCAAAAACATAAACTAAGTTTCACCATGAGAAAAATATCCAGAAATTGTGATTGTGGGATGTTTAATAAAATATTTGGCCAGTACTTCTCAGAATGGCCCAGGTCAGCAGAGAAGCCTAAGAGACAATAATGACCAAATACAGCCAGAGAATTCAGGGGGCACAGAAAGGACATTAGACAAAAACAAAGAGGAACTGCATAACAATGCTGAATTTAGTTAGTAACGTATCAATATTGCAGCACTATTAATAAATGTGCCATACTGAGATGTTAATAACCAGGGAAACTGAGTATGCGGTATATTAGAGCTCTTGCTGCTATCTTTGTGATTGATTTTCTTTTGTGACTTTAGAGCCATTACAAATAAAAATTGTAAAAAATAAGATATCATTGTAAGAATACAGAAATATACTTCTACAGGCAAAGAAGACATTTGAGCAATCAGACCTCAAGAAAAGCATGAGGAAGAGCTCTGGAGACCTCAGGAGAGGAGTTCCTGATCCTCGTCTGGTTTACTGCCAGTAACGTGATTCACCTATGAACTACTCACAGCCTCTGCCTTTCTCTTGTCAAAACTCCTAATTCCCAGGAGAATATATTGATCAGTGGAGCAAAGGTCAACTGTCTAACATGTACTTAAGTGACCATGGTTCAGAAAGCAGTGGTTTAATGGCACGCCTGCATTCTGATTATTGGGAACAAATCCAAGAAATAGGGGATGGCAGCTCTAGCTACCCAGAGTCTATATTCTAAGAAAGCTTGAACAAAGGTTATTCAAACAGGACCAGGTCCCCAGACGGAGGGACAAATGAAAGCCTGAACATTTCAATTCTGTCTTACCTTTTCAGTTGGTATTTCACTTAAAGATTAGGTTAATTGCTATAACAACAAAAGCCAAAAATCAAACAATTCAATCAAGTGAGGTTTATTTTTACCATGTACATGTGTAATAAAACAAGTGTCTAAGTATACTGGGTGCCTTTCTATCCTCAACACCTGGCATTCAACTCTGGAATGATGTCGGTTCATTTTGTTGTTGCCATTTCCCAGGAACTTGGATGGATTAAAGAGATTAGATAAGAAAATTTCCTATCATTTCATTCACTCCCCACTTTAGGCTCACCCCTCACCAAAACATTTATTCTATCTGTTTCAGATCATGACTAATTGCCAAAGGCTAGGAAGTAGAACCCTCTAGCCATATACCAACTATAAATTGCAGAATTCTATTATAGAAATGAAGATAAAAGATTTAATATTGAGGTTTTATTAGTTATCTCTGCTACTACCAATAATCTTTACCCATTGTCTCCATGGATAAGCTTTCTATGTTAATTAATTCACCTTGCTAATATCTTACAAGTCTCCACTACCCGTGTTTAAAAGCATCCAGTGAAAATTTGCAGTTCCATTTTACCCTCGGATTTTTATAAGCTTTATTATTGGCCCATTACTATATAGCTGGAAGTGGAATGAGTTAATATAATCTTGATGTAACCTCAATAGTACAGGGTTTGGGATTTCTTTCCAGGATCCATCCCAGTCTCCACAGTTATGATATAGCTGTGCTGAAAGACACCATCCAAGCTCCAGAAAGGTGATCTAATTTTCTTACTAATATTAATTCAGAAGTAAGCTCAAGAAATAAATCAGTCTAATCATAGTGAATCTCAGGAATTTTGTTTAATGATATGAACTAAAGTTCTCTTTCTCCTTTGGGATCATCTAATGCCCTGAGCCAATACATTGCCTTATTACTTAACTTGTCTGAGATGGGCTTTTATTACTAGCAGGAGAGCACATCTTGACAGGTGACTTTTGCATCTACCTTACCAAATATTTCTGGACGTCAGAAAAGACAGTGCCTCAGAGCCGCATCTCAGTAGTGACGCCTTAATCATCGTGGGACTATCAAGTCCAAGTTAGCCTTAGTATTCGCAGGGCTCGCGAAGGGAGGATAAGAAGTTCAGGGGAAACACACCCCAAGAGACAAATAAGCAAAAAGCAAAGTTTTAATTTTTGAGTTGTTCTTTTAACCTCTCTTATCCTTTATGTCAATGACCTCACCATTTATTATGGAATGGCTGCTCTTAGGATAAGCAAAAAAAGTTAAACCATGAAAACGTTATAAAATATCAGGTGGTGCCTGTAGCTCAAAGAAGTAGGGTGCTGGCCCCATATGCCAGAGGTGTTGGGTTCAAACCCAGCCCTGGTCAAAAACTGCAAAAAAAAATAATAATAATTATGAATATCTTACATAATATGTGAAGAGATATGATCTAACCTTATGAAAGTTTCTTCTTTTGATTTGCACTTCAAAATGTGATCATACGCCCCCACGATGCCAACATCCATCTCAGATACTAAGCTTTTAAGTCAGACAGATCTTTTAGCACTATGATAGCCATCTCCTAGGAGAGCATGTCTATTACCTGTAGCATGGAAATAGTGTGAAATGAATAGAATTTCAAGCCAATCAGTACTGAAGTTTAAAACTAAACAAAACAAACAAAAAAAAGCCCAACAACAACCCATCCCTCCAAATAAAGCCCAGGTCAAAGGGGGAAAAAAAAGGCCAAGCTTAACTTGATTAAGCTTCTTTTATTTCAAGAAAGATGAAAACAGGAAGATGATGTATCATTGTCAATGCCAGGAATACTTAGTTCTTACTCTCTTTAATGAGACCACAAGTTTCCATGAGGATAAATATCACAGTTTCACACTTCTCTTGAATACTTTCTCTCCACCTTCCCTGCAGTGCTGAAGTCTCCACATACCTTCATACAAAAATTCTTATTGATGGATAAGTTTTAGTTCAAAAACTCAAATAAACCTTTGACCACTCAACTGACTTATTGCACCTGTTTTCTATTTTTCAGTCATTTGTGGACTATAGTAAAGATGCTTCCTTAGAAAAAGTAGTTCTTAGTGTAAAATATACCTGAATGAGAAAAAGTTTACAACAAAAACACTAATAAATGTTATTAGGTTATGTAGAATGGGCTGTTGCTTTGCAGAATCTTTTGAGCTTGAGGAAATGTAGCTCATTAGGCACTTCTTACCCAAATTTCTATAAGCCTACAGATATTATTTCCACATCATGATGAAAACAGAAAGGAGAAAAAGGGGCCTAAGGACAGAAAGTAAAACTCCTAACAAAATGTTAAGAAAAGAGACCAAGTGTCGCTTCAAGCTGGCATAAGGAACATAAGTGCTACATTTTCCCCCTCTTTAGCATCTAGAGTATTTCAGTTAGCAGTAGGAAAAGGTTACAGTAGAAGAGAACACGATATAGTTCCTTTCCCCCTTAGGCTATGTTTATAAATTCAGCCCAAAGGTTCTTCTCCAGAGTTTGGTAGACAGGTTAAGCAGAGCCGTATAGTTCAGCAGTATATATATCATAGTTTGGGTACAAGCAACAAAACCAATTTTGGCTACATTAAGAAAAATGTGTACACAAAGTGTATCAGAAGGCTCTAAGAGAAAGCTAGATAAATCAGACTTAGAAATTGTCAGGTACCAGAGAAATTCATAGTCTAGGCCGTGCCCCATAGTGTCTTCTCAGAAGAACCATCTCCAAACATTTTCTGTCTATGTCACACACTCAACACCCAAATTCTAGTGAGAAAAATCCCATAAACATGGCTTTGTCTCATGACTGAAAGGGCCAGGACATGAATTCCACCACACCGTATGTAAGAAGAGGACAAGTAATCCCCCATTCAAATTTGGACTGCTATTACTAAAAGAAAGATACCATGTTTAATAACAAACATCCACTGCCAGAAGTAGAAGTCGAATCAGATTTAGACAACAGAAATGTTAATTTTACCACCCACCTTTTCTTAATATTAAATCAGTTTTTTAGATTACTAATGAACATAAAAGTATCTGCTAATCATTCATTAGAACTAAGATTTTTTTTTTTTGCAGGTAAACTAGTGATTTCATGAGAGCCTAACCTGAATATGAAGGTTGAAAATAATTGGATCTACTATTGAAAGATAGTGTTCAGAAAAGAAAGACTATTACAATACCACTTATATTTGAACTTTCTTACCATTGGTGGACACAAGTCTTATTTTCCAATCTTTCTTATGTAGACCAGTGGGGGTTATATGATAAACATATGGATTTTATAAAAGATAAAATTTTTCACTGTAGAAATGAAAATGAAAGTCTATTAATATGACAGTATTAATCATTTGGAGGGTTTTTCTGGGTTTCTTTATGCTGTAATTGGAATGTCCACTTTTAGTTGATGTCTGTTGCTATCTTCCTAGGATATGCTGGAACACTAGTAACTAGAACTACTCATTGTTGCCCTAGTTATGTTTTCCTCTGCTCTCATAATGATACAGCAATGTAATAGCCAACCAGAGTAAACCCTATTCTTCCTAGCCTTTCTTATAATGGTCATGTGTCCGAGTTTTGGTAGACAAGATAAAGCTTCATGAGACACCTGGAATCCTCTTAAGAATTCAGCAGTTCATTGCCTTTTCTTTCTACGGCATTTCTTTCCTGCTACCTGGCATATGAATGTGAAAATTGGGCCTGGAATAAAAATATTGGACTATGTATGAGGTGATTCTGAGAATGGATCTTGAGAGTTCTCACATCATTACCATAGAATAAACTTGATAATCTAAAAACTCCATGGATTCAAAGTGCTCCTTGACTTCTATCCTGCGTAAGCTGCGGTTGCAGTTGGGGTCTCTGGTACTCATAGCCAGTCACTAATCCTAACCATACAACTACCCACTCACACTAGCACATGCCCACAGTATGGTGGTCAGGTCCCTCACAAGGTGGTTGGCCCTGCAACAAGCACAAACTGCAAGTTGGACAAATTCCCTAACAGAGACTGCATATATGCCTACACTTCTCTTGGGACTGTTAATTTGAATGATGTAAGTATGGCATTGGATTGTAGCCCTTTCTACTATGAAGAAAGACTTTCTACAGTACGAGAGGATAGAGCACACGGAGGAAAAAAACACAAAGAAAAGTTGGGCAAAAGAAACGGAAAAACACCTGACATCTTACACAATTCTGAGATTAGCTCTCCCCCAAAATTTGCCAATTATTTGAGGTACCTATTTGGTGATGATGGTGGGAGGGGTTAAGGTATTTTGAACTGAGTGTTTTTCACTTGACCGTACAAGAAATTTGACTAACAACCCCGCTTTAAGAAATGGCTTGTCCCTGGATTGGTGGGCATTTGGGCTGTTTCCACATTTTGGTAATTATAAACTGAGCTGCAATAAACAGTCTAGTGCAAGTGTCCTTATGGTAAAAGGATATTTTTTCGTCTGGGTAGATGCCCAGTAATGGTATTGCAGAATCAAATGGGAGGTCTAGGTTGATTTCTTTGCTGGTTCTCCATACTTCCTTCCAAAAAGGTTGTATTAGTACCAAAAAGGTTGTATTAGTTTGCAGTCCCACCAGCAGTGTAAAAGTGTTCCCTTCTCTCCACATCCACTCCAGCATCTGCAGTTTTGACACTGAAGTGCCTGTGAACCCATTCTTACTGGGGTTAGATGATATCTCAGTGTGGTTTTAATTTACATTTCTCTAATTATTAAGGCCAATGAGCATTTTTTCATGTTTGTTAACCATTCGTCTATCTTTAGAGATGGGTCTATTCATCTCTTACCCATTGATATAAGAGATCGTTGGCTCTACATTGTTGCTTAGTTTTTCTCTGTAAATCCTACTTATCAATTCTTTCTCCAATTTTTTTTTTTTAAAGAGATAGAGTCTCACTTCATCACCCTCAGTACAGTGCTGTGGTGTCACGCTCACAGCAACCTCCTACTCCTGGGCTTAGGCAATTCTCTTGCCTCAGCCTCCCGAGTAGCTATGACCACAGGTACCTTCCAGAATGCCTATTTTTGTGTGTTACAGTTTGGCCGGGGTCGAGTTTGAACCTGCCACCCTCGGTATATGCGGCCAGCGCCGTACCCACTGAGCCATAGGCACTGCCCTTTTTTCTCTGACTCTTAATACGCAAATGTCTTTTCCCATTCTGATGACTATTTGCTTTGGTTGTTGTCTCCTTAGCTGTACAGAAGCTATTCAGTTTAATTAAGTCCCATTTGTCTATTTTTGCTGCTGTTGCAATTGCCACTGAAGTCTTCTTCATAAAGTCTTTTCCCAAGCCGATACCTTCAAGTGCTTTTCCCCACTTTCTTCCAGGATTTTTATTGCTTTATGCCTTAGATTTAGAACTTATATCCATCTTGAATTGATTTTAGTGAGTGGCAAAAAAGTGCAGGTCCAGTATCAGTCTTTTACTTGTGGTTATCTACTTCTCCCAGCACCACTTACTGAATAGGAGTTCCCAGTGTATGTTCTTCTTTGGTTTATCAAAGATTAGGTAGCTGTAAGATGTTAATTTCATCTCATGGTTTGCAATTTGGTTGCAGGTGTCTGTGTCTCTATTTTTGTGCCAATATCATGCTGTTTTGACCACTATGACCTTGTAGTACAGCCTGAAGTTTGGTAGCCTAAATGCCTATCAATCCAGGAATGGATTAACAAGCTATGATATATGTATATCATGGAATATTATTCAGCTACTAAAAAAGATGGAGACTATACATCTTTTGTACTAACTTGGGTGAAAGTGGAACAAATTCTGCTTAGTAAAGCATCACAAGAGTCAAAAAGCAAGAGTCCAATGTCCTGAATTTTGATATGAGGACAATTGATGATCTAGTACATGGAGGCGGGTAGGGAAATGGGGGAACAGAGAGAGGGAGGGAGGAAGGGGGTTGGAAGGGTCACGGTGATTGGCATACCACTTGGGGGAGGAAACACATTTATAAGTGGGACTTTGCTTGAAAATGTACCCCCAATGAATCCCAATAAAATAAAATGACTACTCCCAAACACTAGTCACTTCGGTCTCCCTGCTTAACTTACAACCTTCCTGGTTTTCATAGATGCTCTTACTACCTGAGCTAAAATTGAGGGTGGGATGGCAGAGAGTAGAGTCCATCATCAGAAGCTCCTTCAACTTTTTGGACCATCCCAATAACAGTACGTGGTCAAGCCTATTTTATCTCTTCACTCTAAACACAAAGGAAATTAGCCCAATCACCATTTACAGACTAATGTTCAACCTCTTCTTTCATTTATTTCTTTAATAAACATTGAGCACTTATTACTTTCCACCAGGTACTGGGTTTGACTCTGGAAATATACGGAAGATCAAGATTCAACTCCTACTTTTAAACTCATAGCCCAGCAGAGAACATAGATATAAAAGACAATGATTATTATTGTGTTAGGTGAAGTGATAAAGACACACATAGGGCATCCGAGGAGCAGAGAAGACAATTTGCTAACAGAGCATGGAAGGAAAGGGGAAGAAAGGAGAAAGGATTGGCATCTATGAAACCTAATAGAAGAGAGACATTTAAAGGTAGAAGTTAGTAGGAGTGAAGTAAGCGGAGATAAGAATATTCCAACCAGAGAAACTCAATCTAGAGGACCGAGAGACAAGAAACAGCATGGGATGTGCAGTGAACCAAACAGCCATGGGCAGGTTAACAAAGTAAAGCTGCATCAGAGCCCTTTATGGTAATTGTACTGCATATACCAAGGCTCTAACATGTAAAAGGGCATTATTGGAGGATTTTGAATAAAAAAGTGACATGAAAAAAAAAATTGAGAGAGACAAGTTCTGGCTATGTTGCCCAGACTGACCTCAAACTCTTGGCCATGAGAAATCCACCCTCCTCAACCTCCTAAAATGCTGGAATTACAGGCATGGACCACCACACCTGGCCAAAATTCATGGGGTTTCCCCTCCCCCTTATTTTTCTATTGTTTCAAAGCAATCAGTGTAAAGAATTAGTTTAGACTGATTGCTTTTGTTAGGTAAAGTCCCCCTTACATTATGTTCTACCACCAAGAGTTGTGCCATACACCTTAACCCCCCCAAAATTCATGCTTCAAAGGATCATGCTGGGTGCTCTGTGAATAAATATTAAAGAGGGAAATGGCTGATTAAGAGGAATCAGGAGGCTATTTCAGGAGTCCAGGGAACAATGTAGCTAGGACAAGGAGGAATGTAGTGAGAAATATTTTGAAAATAGAGCTGACAGAATTGGTTAGTGGGTGAAAGGTATGAAGGAGAATAAATTAGAGTGATACCAGCACTTCTGGCCTGAGTCAATGGGGAAATGGAATTACAGCTTATTGGAAAGGAAAAGGCTGGGAAAGGAGCAGTTTCTAGAAGAAAATAAAAACATCATTCATGAAGATGGTATAAAGATGACGATCAGACATTCAAACAAATATCACATGAGGAACTGGATATAGAAGTCTAGAGTTCAGCGGAGCAACACTGTGTATATATACATATAATTAAGACATAAGGCTAGATACAGTTATTCAGGAAGTGAGTATAAACAGAAAAGCGATCTGAGTCCTGGTCATCGAGGAATTTCATGAGCAGGAGAATCCCACCGAGGAAACGGAGAAGAGAGCGGTCAGTGGGATCAGAGGAGTGTCGGAAAGCATGCGGTCTCAGACACAAATGGGAATATTTTTCTAGGTGGATGGAGTAGTCAAATGCTGCTGAGCACTTTATTTCGAAGTGAGAATTGAAAACTCCCCAGCTCGGTCCAGCCTGGTTCTGGCTTTAACCTTTACTCTGCTGCCCGTCACTGGTATAGTCTTGACACCTGATGACAGAAGTTCTCTCCCAGCAGCTGGGAAGTGTTCTTTTAATTCTCAGCAGCTCTTCTCAAAAATATGGTAACTAAACCACATTTAACGTGTATCAAGGGACGATGGCTTAATAATGCAAGAGATAGCAGAAGCAAAGAAAAATAGACTCAAAAAGCAATTACCTTGGACATAAAATTGGAATTTGTTTAAATCAGGTGAAAAACTTTGCAATCCTTAGGCGTTGTTAATTTTCTTGCCTACACAACTCACCACATACAACTCAGGGACCACCCCAATGTGGGAGCTTCAGTCCCTCCCATTTTGAAAGTAATTTGGATTGATAGCATTAATATTATATTACAGTATCAGAAAAGCTATCAAATACTCATTTGAGAATTTGAAACACCAATTCTCACACATAAAATGACAAAAATTGCTCAAGACAATACAGGCAATTTTCCAAATGAGTTCTAAAATTGATCTGAAGTCTTATTGATTTACTTTGGAAGCAGAGATCAGAACATATCAGTTAAAGAAGTGGATCTCACACACCTTTTGGGGGCAAAACACGATTGTAAGAGGGACTTTTCCCAACAAATGCAACCAGTGTAACATGGTTTCTTGTACCCTCAATGAATCCCCAACAATAAAAAATAAATAAATAAATAAA
>CAUYON010195388.1:0-19892 GCA_963573935.1 Arctocebus calabarensis | reverse complement strand
ATAGTGATCAAGGAAATGCCATGAAGGATATCTGTAACAGTATGATCAAAATATTTCTGAATGTATATGAATCATGCCCTGTGATTGCACCAATGTACATAATTATGATTCAATAAAATTATTAAAAAAAAAAAAGAATATACTTACTGTGCTTTGAATTTCTCTTGAAAATAATTTAATTAATGATCTTTTAAAAATTTCCCGCCACACCTAAAATCCTTTCACAGCACACTGGTTGAAACTCCCTGATTTAGAGTATTGTAAGTAAATTATATGCAAATACTAAGAACCGTTTTATATCAGGGACTTGGACGTTGGCAGATTTTGGTGTCTTTGATGAAGCCTGGAACCAATCCCCCAAGAATACCAAGGCATGAGTGTACGTAATTTTAGAATTCTTTTTAAATTGTCAAGCAGAAACCTCTTGGACAGAGTGTTTGTTTTAAACAAGGGGAACAATATCCTCCATCTCGCTCCACAACATTCTTTTTTCTGTTAGTAACATGTTTTGGACAACTTTCATAAATCTAACAGTTCAAGGCCGATACATCATTAGGAAACGTTTGACACAGAGGTAATTCAACGAAGTTCAAAGCTGGCTGGGTGCCCCACATTGTGTGAATCTCTCAGATCATAGGATATGCATTTTGGCTGGCTAAAATATACAGATAAACTTGGTACTGATATTCAAAAATATCAAAGGGAGGATTGCACAAGAGTGGAGACAAAAAGTACCGTAGGGCCGGGCGCAGTGGCTCACCCCTGCAATCCTAGCACTTTGGGAGAGTGAGGCAGGTGGATTGCTTGAGCTCAGGAGTTCCAGATCAGCTTGAGCAAGAGCCAGACCCCCATCTCTAAAACTAGCCAATGTCATGGCTGGTGCCTGTAGTGCCAGCTATTTGAGAGGCTGAGGCAAGGGGATCACTTGAGCCCAGGAGTTTGAGGTTGCTGTGAGCTATGATGGCACAGCACTCCACTGAGAACAAAGTGAGACTCAGTCTCAAAAATAAATAAATAAATAGACAGATAGATAAGCACCATGTCTTGTTTAAGAGGGGAGAGGGCATGTTAATGGGATATAATTACAAAACTCAAGTTTCTGGGGTTTTCGAACTTGACACAGAGATTAAAATAACTAAGAAACAGTCTCAGACTTTGCAGCAAAAAATGGTGGCACGTAGAAGAATGGGTGCTCTAGAGCTACCAAAAAATGTCAGAAGGGGTGAGCCAGTTCGTCTGATTTGCAAACAATTGAAGTTGTGGGTCCTCACACATTTAATCATAGGAAGGATGGGATGATCAGAGCTCAGATCTTTCTTTTCCTATCACAAAATGATCCCATTTTTCTCCATCATCTTCTTCTCCCCTTCGCTTTCAGGCAAACTCAATTCTTAATAATAAATAATGAAATGTATTCAATGAGCACTTACTAGATGTCCTGCTCTGTGCTAAGCACTTACAAACATTTAATGCTCACAGTAAACCTAAGAGATAGGAAGTGCGATCATGGATGTGTTACAGGTGAAACAATTGAGACCCAGATTAACTTGTATGGAGCCACACAGCCCCGCAGTCATCTGCCCACTTCCCTCCTCCTGGCTCTCCGAAGAGGACTCACCCCTCCTCTGCCTCTAGGGGAGTATCTTATCTCTGGGCTGCTCACAGTCTGATGCCAACCTCTACCAGCCACTGAAAGTGTCCTCTCAGGGCCCTAGGGCTCTGCTAAACACCTAATTCAGGAAGCTGGTTCTGGTCTTCCTACTTTTGCCCTTTTCACAGTTCCTTTCCTTAAACCCCCTCTTCCCTTGACCTTTGTAATAGTGTGACAGGCACGGAGTCTCTGGCCTGTTTACTGACTATAATCCCCTCCCTCCCCCTAACTGTGGGACATGTCCCAGGCTCCAGTCCTAAGGTAGACATTCTTTTGATCCTGGCTGGCTCATTCCACATCGGCCTCCCTGCTAACTGCCTGTTGGATGTTTCTACGTCATCTCAACCCCAAGCAGTCTAAGAACAGGCATCTATCACTGCCCATGGCTGATGCCCCACTCCCTTCCCTTGCCTCTGAATTCCACAGTGGACAACACCAGCAAGTGCTTCTTCCTGCCTCAGTCATCTGGGACTCTTGGTTTTGTTGTTTCATTTATTTTCTTTTTCTTGCTGCCCCTGGGGCTTGTTCAGCCCATTGCAGGAGCATCTCAGAAGTGCCAGAGGTTTCATTCCCCTAAGAATATTCCTTAAGCAGTTAAGGAAGGGAGTCAAGGGATAAACAGTCCATCCTTCCCATCCTTTGGCGATTCTGAAGTTTATTTTATCCAGTGGCTCAGAGGCTTCCTAGGGAGCCTCAGCCCTGTATGCCCACAGCAGAGCCTCTCATTCACCTGCCGTTCATGGACTTCTCTCCCTCCCAGTTCACTCTCTCTGTGCTTCCAAAGATCAGCCACAATGAATGCCGCTCTGCTTCAAGAAGAATCCAAAATAAGACACCAACCACAAATGGATCGTTCTTTCTAATTCTTTGTTCATGCCTACAATTCTCTAAGACTTTCAGACATCAGGGCTAAAAGCTCCGAAACTTGTTTTATTCTTTGTTCTATCCCTTCCACCTTGCTGAGTCTTTCTGACTCATGCTTTGAAATGTCTTCTATTTCCACGGTTCCATTCTTCCCAGTCCATGAGTTCAGGTCTTTATAACCTCCCACCACCATTGCTCACACCATTCCGTCAGGCAGGAATGCTCTGCAGCCCTTGCTAGTCTGGTCCTTGTTGAGTGCCTCCTCCTGTCCTGCCTTGTGCTGGGCATGCCCTTCAGGCTCCTCCAGGATGGTGGACAGGACAGTCCCCCTCCCAACCCAGCCTGACAATGCTCTCTTTTCAGAACTTCCTTTCCAGTGGATTCTTCTCCATTCATTTAACATTATGAACAGGTACCCTTGGTTATTCAGACTGGCTCCTCTGATACATTTTAAGTGCCCTGGGATCATGGACTATATCATAAACTTGGTTTTTTTTTTTTCCAATCCCCTTATTAAGGCCTCTCCATTGACATTATCTAGTTTAATTTGACTGACATGGTTACATTGCTAACAAAATGCATGCAGGTAATCAGTGCTTTCTTTTCTTTTATATTTTGAGACAAAAAAGTGCTTTTTTTTCAGTTCTTTTTATTTCACGTCGCCCTCAGAGTGCCGTGGTGTCACAGCTCACAACAACCTCAAACTCTTAGGCTCAAGCCATTCTCTTGCCTCAGTCTCCCAAGTAGCTGGGACCACAGACACCTGCCACAATGACCCACCATTTTTTTGTTGTTGTTGCAGTTGTTGTTTAGCTGGCCCGGGCTGGGTTTGAACCTGCCACCCATGGTGTATGTGGCTGGCGCCATAACCACTGTGCTATGGGCGCCGAACCATAATTGGTGCTTTTGCAAGGGGACAGACTTATTTTTTCCCCAAACTATACTGAACTAATCTCCAGAAGTCTCACTAACAAAACTCTACCCCAAAGCTCGATATGGCAGTAAGCTTCCCTAGCTGGTAAAATTAATTAGCCTGCACCTGCATGCCACCATCATCCCACCAGCCAATACTGTGGATGGTTTATTGCATCATGACGGATAGAGCTGGTGGCATTATCACATATGAAAAGGATAGCGATCTCCTGGAAGTGCCGTGAAGAATGTACATCACTAGCTCTTTGTCTCTGGATGGAATAATGGTGACCATTCATTCATTCGACAAACATCTATTCAGCACCTGGTAAGCACCAGACACTATGTTCACAAGCTGAGAGTCAGGTCCTTTTCTGTATGGGAGAGATGGAAGAAATAAGTGAATGTCTAAATTAAATAGTTGCAGAGCATGATAAGAAAACGGAAAGGTGAACCCTAAACTATGATAGACGGAAAAAGTGCTTGGACCTGGAAAAGCTTCTTAAGGAAGGGACTAGTTACAAAACTAGATCCCCCATTGCTGGTGTACACACCCATGCATGTGACCTAACGGTGTGAGCAAGTTGTCCAGTCAAAGGCTTCCTGGGGGAGCCAGGCTTGACTTTAGCCTTAAGAGCAGACAGAGAAGTCTGGAAAGGGGTGATGTGGAGGAGACCGAGTTGAAGGCAAAGGAGTAGAAAAGCGCATGCTGGGGAAGGCGGATAGAAAAATCCAGAAAAACAAAGCTATGCTCTTCTGCAAGAGGACAGGCAGAACAGGTGCAACAGATTCTCACGTCCAGGGGAAATGAGGCAGCCTGCTCCAACGCTGTTCAGCTGAGAAACCATTTTTTCCCTGAAGGGGTGGAGTGACTTCAGAAAGCCCCAGGCAGCCAGGAGTCCCAGCACCAGTGACAGAGGAAAGGGACCCATCTAGAATGAACCTTCTTCCTTCCACAAAACTCGCAAAATCAATTATGGGGGGCTACACATAGGTGGGGCATGGTGTGTGTGGGATTAGAGTTGGGGACTTCCACAGGGCTCTGGGGACAGAGGACCTGTTAGCTGGAAGCCCTGGCAAAATTTTTCAAGAAGTTTCTGACTCAAATATTCTCAAAGACATCAGTTCAGGAATTCAACCCCAAAGCCCTCCCCTTTCCCTTGGCTGGGCATTTCTTCCTTTCCAGGGAGCAGGTCAGATGGTGGGAGATGTGATTGGGCAGTGCTGGGAAAACATTTCGGCCCCACCTCACTCCTACTACCCCGGGTGAGGAGGTGGTGCAGGGCGCTCCCCGGGGAACACTGAGGCTTTGTTTGCTGGTGGTTCTGAGATCAGTTTCTTCACTGACCACACCCAGCACCCAGAGTTCTCCCAGAAGGAGACAGGACTCCCAGAAGGGGAGGGACTAGGAGACTGGGGTGGTAGGAGGGCAATCAGAGAAAGAGTGGCAGACAGAGGGGTGGCTAGTAATGGCCTGTATGCTTATCCATGCCTGTCCCCCAACCCCAGTGACGTGGACCCATTATCACCCTATCACCTTACAGATGAGGAAATTGGCTTAAAGAGACTGATCAACTTGACCCCGGTCACATCGTGGGTAGTTGCCTGAATGTGCTTTGAACATGAGTTATTCCAAGTGTCCACCTGCCTGCCTACACCTGCAGCTGAAGGGATGGTTCTTTGTCAAAAGAATCCCAGATGGAAACAAAGAGGAGGTTCAGATTTGAGATCTGGGTCTCCCCTTAATTAGCAAAGTGTGGGTTTCCTATGGGAAAGTGAGGGATTATCCTCACTCAGATGAGGTTATAAGCCACAATTTTTTTCCAAGGCTCTGTAGAAAAGGCATAGCCTAGAAGATAGAATAACAAGTCCTCACATTATCTTTCAATTATTCATTCATGTGCTCAATTACATATTTATTGAGATGCTTCTAGGTGTTCAGCCCAAGGCAGGAAGAAAAGAATACAATCCTACTTGGAAGAAAAAAAGCACATTCTTGAGGAATCCATTTCCTACTTTCCTTTTACAGAGGTAGAAAGTGAAGTCCAAACAACCACCTGAGGTTGCAGCGAGGAAGTGGCAACCACAAAGTCCCAGTGTAGCTCACCTGACACTGAGGCCCATCAATGGCCCAGGCCATCTGAAGAAGTTAGGAAATGTCATTCAGTTCAACCTAACAGTCCTGTTCTAATCAACTAAGCCCAGATGCTGAAACTTGCATGTTGGGGACCTCACTATGGTTCTCCCAGGGAAGAGCCTCACTACAGGAGATGCCCCTTGGAGATGACAAACATCTGATCTGCTGCTACCCTTTAGTGAGGCTAGGTCCTGAGCCTAACACTAAAAACACCAACTTGGATGCAGACCAGGTCTCCTTCAATATCCACCCAACATCTAAAGTTCTGAGACCAGGAAGGTAGCTGTGCCTCCATAGGTCTTTAAGCTAATCTGTCCTTCAAGCTAATCTGTCCGGTTAAGATCTTCTCTCCAAACAAAATGAGTCTTTTGTCTGGTTACCCAAGACCTGATGGGTATCCCAGAGACTGACCTTCTCACCCTGCAGACGATTGCCTGACCCCTCCACCTGGCCCAGACAGCTATGTATAGGAAGCCCCAGAAGGTTTAGGGAAAAAAACATCAGGACCATGGCAGGTGCTGAAAGACTTGCCATCTCTCTTTGAAAGCCAAGGTTGAGCCACCTCTCATGACCACAGAGGCCATGCTACGTGGCCACAGGGCTGTGGCATGGCGGAAACCCAGCCTCCTCCCAGGGCAATGCCCAGACACCCTCAAAGAGTCACTGTGTATGTTAATATCTGACCCTGACTAGCATGTAACTCACCAAAGCTTAAATACAAGCCTTGATCTTCTCATTAATAAAGCCAGTGGTTCCCCTTTCAGAGATTGATTCTAGCCACTAAATAAACAAAAAAGAAAACTGTCTGAAAGGCAAATAGTTTTTCAGGCTAATCCTGCTTCACCTCAGCTGAGAGGTGACCATAAATGCCTCAAAAACTATTAGCACCGATAGACAGTGGAAGCTCAGGGGCCTAGCGCCTAAGAGAGTTTGTCTTTCAGGAGCCACAGGCTGGAAAGTAGAGCCTGTTTTGCTTCTCCCATCCCCAGTGGGGTGCTAAGGAAGATGGAGTCTGCATGAGGTTTAGAAAGACTGCATAGAATGAGAGAGGAAGGGAAAAAAAGAGGCAGAAAATGCCATTTCTGCTCTTTTAAGCATTCCAATGGGCTATCACTTGTCCCTGGAACACCCTTCTGCCTCAATGTTTGCATGACGGTCTCATTCATATCACTCAGACCCCTGCCCAAATCCTGCCTCCTTAGAAGGGCCCCCTCCAATCATGACTTCAGGTGTCCCCGCTGCCCTGTCATCATCTAACACAGGGTTCTGTGAACTGGAGACAGTAGAGACACATCCCAACTCCTCCTGTCTCAGTGAGAAGAGACCCTCACTGAGGGACACTCCTGACCACTGTCCCAGCCTGTCCTCAGAGCAAGTGACCTGATTGGAGGGTGGGAGCCGTGGGTCTAGGTTTCCTGAATGGGATTTGTTAATTTGCTTAAAGCCTAAGAATATCAAACACCAAGTCTCAGAAAAAGTCCTGCTCTACAGATCCAAACCTCCCCTCAAGAGACTGTCCCAAAAAAATAGAACGGAAGGAGGGAGAACTCAGGTGAGCCCACTTGGTTTTAAGCCAGTCAGGTCCTCCAACTCAGCTCTGATCACGATAAATCTCATATCAGACCTGCACCTGTCTGACGTGTCCATCACTCAGTTGGCTTAAAATCAGGCAGAGGCCTCCTAAAACCCTTTCCATACGTGTGTTTATTTTGATTTCTCCCCCCATTAGAATATAATCACCACAATCCTTGGTTTTGCACACCTCTGAATCCCTAGTCTCAGGGAGGGTATCCAGCACCAAGTAGGTGCTAATCATATATGAATATAGCAAACAGATAATCATTATTTAGGATCTTGAGTATGTGACAGATGTCTCACCTTATCCCCTCAACACCCTTTGTGGACGAGGTGATTAAGCCCATTTTGCAGATGGAGAAAGTGGGATTCAGAGACACTGACAGGTGGTCAGCACAAAGTCAGGCTCTGAAAAGCAGGGGTTCACATCCTGTGGTTCCACCCCTCAAAACTGCACTGTAAGCCCAACATTGTCAAGAGCAGTCATTTCAAATGGGAAGAAGAACTCTTTCCTTATTTTATTTGACAAACTGACTTTCAACCTACCTATTTCCAAGAAGTATCCAAGTCAGGAAGAACTAGAAAACCCAAATAGGCCTATAACAAGTGAAAAGAAATTCAATTAATTAAAAGAAAAAAAATCTGAAAAACCTTCACATGAAGAGGAGCTCAGAACAAGATGGCTTCACAGATGAGTGCTATTAAACATTGAGGAGGAATTAACAATAATCCTTCACAAGCACTCCAAAAAGCAGAAGAAGAGTGATCACTTACCTCTTCATTCTACAAGGCCAGTAAACTAAACTAAAAGGAGATAAAGATCTCACGAGAAAAAAATTACTGAACAAAATCCCTTACAAATAGAGACAATCCTCAACAAAATACCAGAAAACTGAATCCGACAACATATAAAAAGTTCGTACCCCATGGCCAAGTGAAATATATTCCAGAAGTAGAGAGTTGGTTTAACACACAAAAATCAGTGCGGTACTATGTACACCCTATTAATTGAATAAAGACCAAAAGCTGTATGATCATCTCAGTTGACACAAAACACATTTAGCAAAATCCAACACTTTTTCATAATAAAAACACTCAACAATCTAGGAAGAGAAGGGGACTTCATCCTCCCTAACACAGGCATCTATAAAAATCCTACAACTAATACTATACTCAGTGTGAAATCCAGAATGGGTTCTTGTCAGGAATTAGACGAGGATGTCCACTCTCACCACCTCTATTCAATGTTGTGCTAAAGGGTCTAGCCACAGCAATTAGACAAGAAAAGTAAATAATGGCACCCAGATTGGAGAAAAGAAGCAAAACTATCTCTATTTAAAGATGACATAGCTCTTTCCAGCCAGCGCTGAGTGATGGGCGTCTCTCACGACAACTGGCACAAGCCCCACAAGACCAGGGGCAAGAGAAAACCTTACCACAAGAAGAAGTATGAGATGGGGTGCCCCACTGCCAACACTAAGACTGGCCCCCCACTGCATACACACAGTCCTAGTGCAGGGAGGTAACAAGAAATACCGTGTCCTGAGGCTGGACTTGGAGACCTCCTCCTAGGGCTCAGAGTGTTGTACTAAGAAAAGAAGGATCATTGCTGTCATCTACAATGCACCCAGTAACAAGCTGGTTCACACCAAGACCTTGGTGAAGAACCTCATGGTGCTTACTGACAGCACGCCACAGCGACAGTGGTACCAGTCCCACAGTGCACTGCCCCAGGCAGCAAGAAGGGGGCCAAGATGACTCCTGAGGAAGAAGAGATTTTAAACAAAAAATGATCAAAAAAATTCAAAAGAAATATGATGAAAGGAAAAAGAATGCCAAAATAAGCAGTCTTCTGGAGGCACAGTTCCAGCAGGGCAAGCTTCTTTCCTGCATTGCATCAAGACCAGGCCAGTGTGGCTGAGCAGATGTCTATGTGCTAGAAGGCAAGGAGCTGGAGTTCTAACGGAGGAAAATCAAGGCCCAGAAAGGCAAATAATTCCTCCTGTCTCCTGTCTTAGCACATGTAATGAAGGTATCCATTGCTCTACAATAAATAAGTAAATAAATAAATATGACATAATAATAAGCATTGGTGAGGATGTGGAGAGACTGGGACCCTATCATGCTGCTGGTGAAGCCACGTTGGGAAAGAGTCTTGTGATCCTCAGAGGACTAAACATAGAGTTAACATATGACCCAGCAATTTAACTCCACATGTAACTCAGCAATTTTACTCAACATATGACCCAGCACTTTTACTCAACATATGACTCAGCAATTTTACTCCTAGGTGTGTAACCAACAGAACTGAAAATGTGTCCACACAAAACTGGTACTGACATCTTTACAGCAACATTATGCATAATCGCCAAAATAGTAAAAATAACCCAAATCTCCAGCAACAGATGAATAAAATGTGGTACATACATACGATAGAATATTACTCCCCCCTAAAAAGGAATGAAGTACTAATACATGCTCCAACGTGGATGAACACTGAAAACTAAATTAAGAAGCCAGACCCCAAGGCCGCTAATCGTATGATTCCAATTATGTGAAATGTTCACAGCAGGCAAATCCATAGAGAAAGAGAGGAGACTAGTGGTTGCCCGGAGCCAGGGGGTGGGAGGAATGAGAAGTGACTACTGATGGATCTGGGTGTATTTTGAGGAAAATATTCTGAAATTAGACAGTGGTGATGAAGTCATGATTTTGTGAATGTTCTAACAATCACTGAGTTGCACATTCTAAAAGGGTGAACTTTACGGAACGTAGTAGCTCGGTAAAGCTGTTATTAAAAAATACTATTTGAGATGCCCTCAGCCAAACACATCTATAAATCATGATTAAGATTATAACACAGGACAGAGGTCGAGACAGAGAACGGGAGAAGGGAAAGAACACCACTCTTAATGTAATGAGAAGAAAACTTCTTTTCTGAGGGTCTGGCCTGCCTTCTGGCATTCTGCCTGAACCCTGAGAAAATAAAGGCACGCTTGGAAAACACTGTAATTTTAATGTTACCTAAGGCAATAATGCAATAATACCAATATCACTGGAAACATTTGATAAAATAGTTGAAACATAACATTTAATGGCAAATGGTGAGATCTAGACATTTCTAACACCAGCCCAGGAACCAAGCACTGACTCTCTGCCCTCCGTTCTTGGCCACCTGAGTCACACAGTCGAAGGGCATTTCCATATATGCATCTGATTTCATGTTAATCACACACTGCATTTCTGGCTCAGCTGTGGCTTTGGGCCAGGCATTCAAAACTCACCTATAAAACAAAAGGGTGGGGAGCTCTTTCCTGTTCTAAAACCTATGGCCTGACTTAGTTCAACCCAGGCAACCAATAGCATGTGAAGCATGAAGGCTCCTCTGTATATCTCTCTCTCTCTCCCTGTGTGTCTCTTTGAAGAGTTTATATTTTTTCTAATGGCCACAAAATCAGAAATAATGAGTCATGTCATCATTAAATAATATTTATTGAAACCTAACTGCAATTTAACAGGGTACTAAACTAGGCAGTAGAAATATACAGAAAGAAGCAAATGTCTTTTAATCCTTGTTCAAATGCCCCTTTCTAAAGAGTTCTGAGCCCCTGTTTAAAATTACAGTCCCCCTCTAGAACAGAGATTGTCTCGACTCTCCTTTTCTTTCTTTGTAGCACTTACTTTCAGTAGATGATATGATTTGCTTACATTATGATTTATTGCCTGTGGGAGTGGATTTCTCTAATGTATGCTATGCACCTAGCACTGTGCCTGATCAAAAGTAGACATTACCGGCTGGGCGCCTGTGGCTCAGCGGGCTAAGGCGCCAGCCACGTACACCTGAGCTGGTGGGTTCGAATCCAGCCTGGGCCCGCCAAACAACAATGACGGCTGCAACCAAAAAACGGCCTGGAGTTGTGGCGGGCTCCTGTAGTCCCAGCTACTTGGGAGGCAAAGGCAGGAGACTCGCTTGAGCCCAGGAATTGGAGGTTGCTGTGAGCTGTGATGCCACAGCACTCTATCCAGGGTGACAGCTTGAGGCTGTCTCAAAAAAAAAAAAAAAGTAGACATTACCTATAGATTTGCTGACCTAATTGAATTAATAAAGTATGGATCTACGTTTTTTGTTGTTATTCAACAACCTATGTTTTTAGTGAAACCCATTCCAAATTGGTGTGTATATGTGTCCACATGTGTTTAATTGGGCAATATAAAGAGGTAACATAACATAGTGGTAAGAATGTGGGTTTTCAACTATGAGTCCACCTCAGCCAAGTATGAATCCCAACTCTGTTGCATATAAGCATATAAACTCTGTTGCATATAAGGTAAGTCTCCTTACCTGCTGAAATGGGCATAGTAACAAAACCTACCTCATATTTTTTGATGTGTCTTTCTGTGTGAGAGAGAGAATTTTAAATAATTAGCATTGTATCTGTAATAAAGTGTATACTCAATGAATATTAGCTATTATTAACTCATGACAATTAGAGAGAGTGCATTTAAAATAGAGTATATTTAAAAAATTGGAAAGTGTATTTAAAATAATTAGCATTGTGTCTTCAATGAATATTAGCCATTATTATTAACTAATGAAAAAAGAGGGAAAAGAGAATGAAGGAAGCAAGCAAAGGAAATAAGAAGCCCAGTGTTAGTCCCAGAATTTTGTGAGCTCAGAGCCCAGAAATCCCCTGTGTCACCTGAGGACTATCAGGAAATTCTCCCAGAAGCCAGCAGACACCTTAGCAGATTGATCAAGATGGCTTATCCAACATGGAGTTTTCTATGTCTCTCTTCGAAAGCTTCTTATAAATACAAACATATGTCCTCCAATATGAACTTTTGTCTCTCATGTCCAATGCACTATTTCTTGTACCCTCTAACTATCTCGGCAGATGGTTGGACTGTTGTAGAAATGAGTGTGTATAGGTAGAGTTCTTGATGTCAGAGTTTAGCCAGAGGACAAAGTTGGAGAGACAGTCTCCTCTCTGAGTACTACAGGTTGTCTACCTTGCTCCTTCCCAATGGAGTTCTGATTTTGTCCAGGACTCATGCCATGCACAATCCCAGAGGGGCATCCTAATTAGTGCCAGCCAAACAGCATTAGGTTTCCCTGGGCAACTGTTACTGCTCTTGGGAAGGAGAATGGTGCATAGGATATAAATTGGTCCAAAGAGAGACACACTTATAGCCTGTGGCAGGTTAAAGATGGCCGCAAAGACTTTGCTCTCCTCCCACTGATAGGTGGAATGCAATTCCTCTCCCCTTGAATCCGAGTTGACTTTTGTGATTTGCCTAACCAAGAAAAGGTGCTAGAAGTGGCATTTCTAGACTTCTGAAGATGAACCATAAGGTGTTGTATACAGTGTCTTGGAATACCCTCTCTGGGATCCTTGGGCCAACTCATCTGAGAGCCCCACTCCAGAGTAGTCATCTGTAGATACACCAGACAATTACTCCAGTGAGGTGTCAGAGGTGTGAATGAAGTCATCTTGGACCCTTGGGACAAGCCATCTACCAGCTGAATACTACTTAGGGGCTTCCATTGATGCTATGTGAAATAAAAGACTTGTTAGGCTGGCCTGTGCCAAAATTCCTGGCCTACAAATCTGTGAGATACAACACAATGTTTATGGTTTTGAACCAGTAAGTTTTGGGGTGGGTTTGTTTTGTTTTGTTGAGACAGAGTCTCACTTTGTTGCCATCAGTAGGCTGCTGTGGTGTCATAGGTCACAGCAACCTTAAACTCTTGGGCTCAAGTGATTCTCTTGCCTCAGCCTCCCAAGTAGCTGGGACTATAGGCGCCCATCACAATGCCTGGCTATTTTTTAGAGATGGGGCTCACTCTTGCTCAGGCTGATCTCGAACTCGTGAGCTCAGGCAATCCACCGGCCCTGGCCTCCTTGAGTGCCAGGATTACAGATGTGAGCCACTGTGCCCAGCCCTGGAGTTGTTCTTTAAATGAAATGTGCAAAAACATTCCATGCGCAGGTGAAAGATTCTTCTTTCCTCTGTGAGCAAGGAAGCAGGTGGCCTCAGGGATTACCGGCAGAGATCTAGCAATCTTACAGATGTCTGGCCTTAGGATAAAGGCAACTCTGGGGCTGGGGAGCTAAAATGAAGGAATCTGAGTCCCTGATGATCATTGATCTGTTGGATCAACCTCTGAACTTGTCACTATGTGAAATAATACAACACATCCTCACTATTTAAACCAAGGTTGGAGTTTGTGTCACCTGCATAGAAGATGTCTTTGTCTAATGATTAGGCAGGTTGGCTGGCCTGAAACCTGGAGGCCCTAGCCCACTCTGGTACTGTTTCTGCTGTGTGATCTTAGAGAAGTCACTCAACCTTTCTGGACCTGTTTACTCCACCTTGGATATGGAGAGAATGTTTCCTGTCTTATTTTATAAGAAGCCTTTAAAGAGATATCAACAACACGCAAAGGCCTATGGAAACTGTGGGGGCTTATGCATCACAGGCTCTGTCCTCTTGGATCTTGAACTCTAAGAGGTTTTACAACATCCTTTTATGAACATTACATCATTTGAGTTTCGTGTCAAACCTTAGGCAACAAGTATGAGCATTCCCTTTTTATAGATAAGGAAACAGATAAGGTGTGTTGAGTGCTGTGCCCAAGGTCACGTAACAGCTGAGTGGTAACGCTGGGACTTGAACCCATATCATCTCAATTTTGGTCCATTATCACATAACCCAAATCATCACCCTGGCAAGTAACGAAAGTATACCCATCAGCGACCAGAGAATAGTGATTTGTTCTTACACTGACACCACAATGACTCCATTTATTAATTTGCTTATTGAACTGTTAACAAACTATGAATATGTCAAATTGTGTTTGTTGAGCTAAAAGTCTTTATATGCTGTTTGTTTCTAAAAATGATTGCTGTTTAACAATGCCTGAAATGCGCATTCTTCTGCCTACTACCCTCTCCTCCTTCGAGAGCAACCCTTCCCTCCTTTTCCCACCATCCTGGTAGACACAGCCCTAGGTTGAGGGCCTTCTCCCTCTCCCTGGCCACAGCTGTCAGGTTCAAGGATGGACATGTGATTTCAACCAATCCAATCAAAGTCCCACCCTTGGGATTTCTGCCAACTCAAACCGAATGAGGGAAACCTTCCCTCTGTGAGAGCTGCAAGATGTAAATTCCAAAGGCCAGTAAGTGCTCGTGTCCCCCCACATGAATAAAGCAGATCTGCAACATGAGAGAATGAAGCTGCGTGCACAGAAAATGGTTCCACGTGTGTTCGGAAGGCGGACTATGCTCTTTCCAGCATGCCTCTCATAGTTCATTCTTTGTTTTTGCCCCCAGAATCCTTCCAAAAAATTCCTTTGGATCCCTACTAGTTATAGTGGGAGACCCAATTCTTACAAATAAAAGTTTAGTTCCCATTGCGTGTGCTAAGAGGTCATGATAAGAGAGTCCTGGCGACTAAGAGATCCAACAGTGACTGAGCAAGGCATCCACACATGCACATCCTTACACAGACGGATACTTCCCTTTAGGTCCTAAGGATGTCCACTACAGGTTCCATTCTCTCTCCTACAACTCCCTCCTGCTTAATGAGGGTTCCACCAGAGGAAAGAAAACGGAAGCTGCTGGAAAGGAGTGGCTTCAACTGGAAGCAGAGACTCACGTCAGTGTTAAGAGGAAGCCTTGACGTCCTCCAGAAAAGTCAGTAGCAGATGTAGGACAACGAAGAGGAACTTGGAAGTGTTACAAAGCAAAAGATCAAGAACCAGGGTGGCGCCTGTGGCTCAAAGGAATGGGGTGCTGGCCCCATATGCCTGAGGTGGTGGGTTCAAGCCCAGCCCTGGCTAAAATCTGAAAAATAAATAAATAAAATAAAAATAAAAGATCAAGAACCAGTACGTTAATGCTCAGAATGATGGAAGCAATCTAGAAAAGCTGTGAATCATTTCCACTTATAAGGCTTTTCCCTAGTATAATGATCATTTGTCCAATTTTTTTTTTTTTTTTTTTTTGAGACAGAGCCTCAAGCTGTTACCCTGGGTAGAGTGCCGCGGCATCACACTCACAGCAGCCTCCAACTCCTGGGCTCAAGCGAGTCTCCTGCCTCCGCCTCCCAAGTAGCTGGGACGACAGGCACCCCCCACAACACCTGGCCATTTTTTGGTTGCAGCCATCATTGTTTGGCGGCCCGGGCTGGATTCGAACCCGCCACCTTAGGTGTACGTGGCTGGCGCCTTAGCCTGTCGAGCCACAGGCACCGAGCCCATTTGTCCAATTTTTATAAGGCCTCTTATAGATCAAATAATGTCATGAGTGAAAGGGGAAACACAGGATTTGTTCTGTGTGTTTTGACCCTTCAGTTGTGTGTGAGTCAGGGCACAAATGGGATTATATATATATATAAAATATAAAATATATATATAAAATAAAATATATATGTATATATAATATATATGCATACATAAATCCATATAAAATATAACATATATACACACACATACATATATGTATACACACATGTACACACACACCCATCCACATTGGGGGACTAGTGAGTGTTTCAGACAGGAATCCTACAGTACAGAATGAGCAGAGCTCAGGGAGACCCAAAACTACATGCACAGGGCTTTGGGGCCAGCAATGGTGGGAAGGTTTGGCTTCTACAAAGTCAGGAGGGTGGGGGGGACAGAATGTGACCAGAATCCAGGGACAGGAGCCATTTAGGTACAAATGCCTGCCAGGAACCGAGGCTGCTTTCCTTCCACCCCTCATCTCTGCCCCCCAGCCCAGGCTAGACTCAGCTGGAACCCAGAAGACAAGAGAGTCTACTGATGCCATCACACAAGGTAGCCCCCAGGGCAAGACCAGGGCCTGGCAGGGCAGCGGGGGCCCCAGATAATAAAGGGAAGAAATCCAGCCCACATCCTAAGAGGTTTTTCACCCCGGGAATCACTGGGGGTTTGCTAGGGAGAGACGGCCCCCTGACTTCCCATCCAGCTCTATACTTCTGTTGCCAGCCAGCTTTGGGACATCTGCCTCTCGCACTCAGCACATCCAAACCGGAGCACTTGGTTCGGATCCTCGCTGGACCTGTTGATGTATTGGACTCTTGTTTTTCTAGATCGCTCCTTGAGGTCACCCAGGCGCCAAGCCTCAGGGCCACTTCCACTCTGCCATCTACACTCCGGGCCCACAATCCTGCTTCCCTGTCTCATCCCTCCCATCTTTTCTCATTCGCTTCCTCCTGGGCTGTGGATGTCCACTTCTAACTGCCATTGCTCCATGCTTCCCTGTAGGCACATCTTGCATGGCACAGCCTGATTCATCTGTCTAAAGCCTCCCATGTGTCACGAATCCTCTGTCCGGGTCTGAAGCAACCCAGCCTCTGGTTACTCCCCAACTGAGCCCTGTGCTTGCCTCGTTTCTCCAAGAGGGAAGAGCTGGAGGAGGCTGCCCTTCCTCCTCCTCCCCTGAAGCCTTGCAGCATTCTTTCACGCTCCCTAAATTTGGATCTTTCTTTCCTCCTTGTGAGATGTACATATCTCATCTACTTTCTATAACCATCATTCAGGGGCCTGGGTTCTTTCTTCTTTTCCTTATCACACTGTAAACTTGAGGGGCAGAGCCAGGAAAGCCCTGTTCATTACTGTGGTTGCCCCTAGTACCTGGCCTAACAGCTGGCTCACAGTAGGCGTTTAACCCGTGAATATTGAATGAATGATGTGACCGTCGATGGGGAGATTGCCCAAAGGCCATAAGTACCATGTATTTCTCGGTCTGTCTCTTGTCTACATGCTAGAAATTGAGGAAGGCCCTACTGGTTGTGGGGCATATGGCTAAGCCCACAATATACTTGGACTGCTTTATGAAAGCATTTTTCAAACAGCTTTTTATTTTTTTTATTTTTTATTTTTTTGAGACAGAGCCTCAAACTGTCGCTCTGGGTAGAGTGCTGTGGCATCACAGCTCACAGCAACCTCCAATTCCTGGCCTCAAGCAAGTCTCCTGCCTCCGCCTCCCAAGTAGCTGGGACTACAGGCGCCCACCACAACGCCCAGCCATTTTTTGGTTGCAGCCATCATTGTTGTTTGGTGGGGCCCGGGCTGGATTCGAACCCGCCAGCTCAGGTGTACGTGGCTGGCGCCTTAACCCGTTGAGCCACAGGCGCCAAACCCAGCTTTATAGCACATCCAGTCACACACAGTTAGGAATAGATATCTGGAAATTTATTGGCCCATTAAATGAACTAGAGGACAATAGGCATTGTGTTAATCACACAGCGACAGACCCGGGGCGGCGCCTAGACCATCTCCACGGGAGACATCAGCCTTCAGGCCCCGGGTAACCGGAGACTCACCAAAAAGCACCCTGTGAGGTATGTATGAGCCTCTCCTCTGGTTCCTGGAGTCAGGAAGAAGAGTCTCAAAACCTAAAGCCTGAGATGAACCGTGCAGGTCAAGGAGGATGGGGGCAGGAGAGAGGAATTGTCAAAAGTGCAGTGATTTAGTGTCCGTCGCTTTCTTCCTCCCTCCCTCCTTCCCTCCCATCACCCGGCCTCCTGCACAAGGAGCTATTGAGAAGCGACAGAACAAATGCTCCCTTATGCAGCCTCCGCGGAGTGGCTCCCGGCTTGTCCGAGACAGCTGCCTGCAGCACGCTATGGTTACTCATTACCCGGGTTCCCAGGCAGGAAAAGGAGCAAACTTAATAGACCCGAACTAACCCTCGGCTCAAATACTCCAGCCACAGATAAATAAATAAGTCAGGTGTACCAGGGGGAGGAGAGGGAGGTGAGGGCAAGGGGCGGGCAGGGGCGGCGGTGCCAGCGGACTAATGGGGAAAAATCCGGAGTTTCTAAAAGGGAAGGGGAAGGACGGGGGAGGGAGGAAACTCTCTTTAGAGAAAGGACAGAGGGGTGTTTGTGCTGCTTGCAGTGTGGACTGGAGGCTCTGGTGGCCACTTGGGGACCTTGCGGAGAACAGGGACATTGAGGGGAAAGGAAAGAAAGGCCTAGTTCTCTGGTGCGAGTTGGGGTAAGGGTCTTGCCTTCCTCCTGGCTCTCAGGGTGAAAGGCTGAGTCCACAGACATCACAGCTCCCACGGCACAGATGGGAGGGCAGGAGTGGACAGAGAAGCCAGTCACACTCCCAGATTTTAATCTTTGCAAGTGGCTCTCAGCTGGGGCACGTTTGCACCTGCCACCAGGACACAAGAGGCAATGTCTGGAGACGTTTTTGCTTATTACGACTTGGGACCCAGAACGGTGCTGGCATTTAGCTGGAAGAGGCTGAGATGATACCCAATACTCTACAATGCACAGGGTGGTGGCTCCCTAATAAACTGTGATCCGGCCTCAGATGTTCTGGTGCTGAGATGGAGAACCCGGCTCCAGCCCGGGACACCCCTAATTTTGCAGGAGGCATCAGCTGGTCCATCACAGTTCCATAAATCCACCCAGTCTTCCAGGGCAAATAATGGAGGAAAATCATAGAGCCGCACAGGCAACAGTGCATGCCTTCAGACTAACTCTGTGGCCATGAACGCAGAGCAGACACGACCACCAGCAGGAAAGCAGGGAGGCACATCCAGCACAGCACTGTCCCTAGCCCCTGCCTGGCATCTCTCAAACTGGGGGGAAGGGGAACACATTTCACTCGGCCTTAGAATTTCTGCCAATCTCTGTCTGTTCGAGGCTTGGGAGGTTGCATTTTGGGTTTTGTTTTCTCCCTACTGGATTTGGTAGCTGAGTGATTTTGCACTAGAGTCTCACCCTCTCTGGGCCTCAGTAAAGTCAACAAAGGGAGGGACAGTCCTCAGTCCCCACTGCAGGACCACTGCACAGTTCAATAAGCTCTTAGGAATTTAGAGTCCTCCCAGAAGTCAAAGAGTGAACCAGTGATAGTGGCCCAGTGATGGTGGTGGAACCAGTGATGTCAGTGCGGACAATTTCAAAGGCCAGTACAGGATTATATTCCAATGTGGCTGTGATAGCCAAGTGTTGGGGGGGATCTAGCACAACCCTCAAGGTATTTCCAGGAAGCCCAGAGCTTTCCTGGGGTATAGAAGCTACCAAGGGTCAATGACTGTGGTGCCACAACAGTTCCTTAAAGCTGTATGTTGGGGAAGGGAGATGGGGTGGAATGATGTGTGATGCGTGTGTGTGTGTGATGTACATGTGTGCACGTGTGAGCTGTGTTAGTGCGTGTCTGTACCAGCTGATCCATACCAGAACAAGACAGCCAAGGAAGATTCCAGAGATAAGACTGTCCTACCATCCCAGTGTGGGGGCAGCTTTGAGGAGGCAGGAGACCGTCTAGAGCAGCCGTTCTCAACTTATGGGCCTCGACCCTTTTGGAACAATGAAAATACATCCTGCCTATCAGATACTTACATTACGATTCATCACAGTAGCAAAATGACAGTTACAAAGTAGTAACGAAAATAATTTTCTGGTTGGGGGTCACCACCACAACATGAAGAACTGTATTAAAGGGTCGCAGCATTAGGAAGGTTGAGAACCACTGATACAGAGCGAAGACCCAGGAGGAGGGTCTCTGAGTTCAATTCTTGTTTCTGCTACTTAGAACCTACCTGTCCTGGGGCATGGTGTTTAACTTCTGCCAGACCCAGTGTTCTCCTCTCTATAAAGGAGTAATAAAAGTGCCCCCTTGTGGGTCACAGGAATCAGTGAACCCACGTAAAGCACCTGGCGCTGGGCACAGAGCAAGCACGCAGATGGCAGCTGTTCTGATTACCG
>CAUYON010195385.1:0-14891 GCA_963573935.1 Arctocebus calabarensis | reverse complement strand
TGACTTTATTTATTTATTTTTTTTTTGAGACAGAGCCTCAAACTGTCACTCTGGATAGAGTGCTGTGGCATCACAGCTCACAGCAACCTCCAATTCCTGGGCTCAAGCGAGTCTCATGCCTCTGCCTCCCAAGTAGCTGGGACTATAGGCGCCTGCCACAATGCCTGGCTATTTTTTGATTGCAGCCGTTATTGTTGTTTGGCGGGCCCGGGCTGGATTCGAACCTGCCAGCTCAGGTGTACGTGACTGGTGCCTTAGCCCATTGAGCCACAGGTGCCGGGCCGAAATTGACTTTTTAATTACAGCAATTTTTCATTTCTGAAACTTCTATGTGCTTTTTTCAAGTTAAACTTTTGATTGTTTTTATTATTTACTTATTTCATGATTTGTTATTTTATTTCTCTAGATATTAAATAATTACATTGTATAAAACCAACCTGACCAAGAGCAAGACCCCCCCCCCAAATAATAATTACATTATATCCAGTATTAAATGGTTCCAATATTAGAAGTCTTTAGGGGCATTTAAAATTATTGACTCTCTCTCCCATTGTGGCTTATTTCCTTGTATGTTTGATACTCTTTGATTGTGAGCTTATTTTTTTATTTTATTTTTTTAATTTTTTTGAGACAGAGTCTTAAGCTGTTGCCCTGGGTAGAGTGCCGTGGATCATAGCTCACAGCAACCTCCAACTCCTGGGCTTGAGCTATTCTCTTGCCTCAGCCTCCCAAGTAACTGGGACTACAGGTGGCTGCCACAACGCCCAGGTATTTTTTTGGTTGTAGTTGTCATTGTTGTTTGGCAGGCCCGGGCTGGATTCAAACCTGCCAGTTCTGGTGTATGTGGCTGTGGTCTTAGCCACTTGAGCCACAGGCGCTGAGCCTGTGAGCTTATTTTTGATTGATCTTAATATAAGTGAGACTCTGACTCCTAAAAAAATGGAAAAACCCAACCAGGCACTGCAGCAAGCACCTGTAATCCCAGCAGTTTCTGGAGGCTGAGGCAGTGGGATACCCATGGCCCAGGTCTGAGATTGCAGTGAGCCATTGCACTCTGCTGAGGGCATAGGGTGGGACTCTGTCTCAACAAAAGAAAAGAAAAGAAAAGAAAAGAACCTGGTGCCTTGTGTTTGCCTTCCTCTACATACTAGCATTATTTTTTTTTAATCAGAATCCAGATTATACTCTTCACCCAAGACATTTCAGGATCTTCGTCTTACCTTAGAGGTTTTATTGTAAGTTCATCTCCCCTACCAATTATTTGTCCAAATCTATGTTTCTTAGCCATAAAACCTGTCTATTAGGACTGCTTCTTTTAGCTTTTACTTTCCTTTTTAGAAGCTCAAAGGGGTGAATAGTGACCTTTGTTTCTTATTACTTACTGTAGTAGTGTCTGGTTCCAAAATAAAGATTTTGAGGGCAGGTGCTGGGGCTCATGCCTGTAATCCTAGCAGTCCAGGAGGCCGAGGCAGCTGGATTGGCTGAGTTCATGGGTTCGAGAGCAGTGTGAGCAAGAGCCAGACCTCTGGTTCTAAAAATAGCTGAGTGTTGTGGCAGACGCCTGTAGTCCCCACTACTTGGGAGGCTAAGGTAGGAGAATCACTTGAGCCCAAGAGTTTGAGATTGCTGTGAGCTATGAGAGCACAGCACTCTACTGTGTGAGACAAAGTGAGACTCTGTCAAAAAATATGTATCTATTTTGTTTTAGGCCAGCTTTCTGTTTTTTGTTCTGTAGCAAGGGATTCTGTAGTGTCTAATTTGCCAAATTGCCATTAGTGGAAAGCTCTTTTTACTTTTTAAACCTTTTCCTAAGAATTTTATTCTGAAGTAATATACATATAGTATCAAAATTCAAAAAAGAACAGAACATTATAAAATAAAATTGCTCTTATCTTTGTAGGCCAGGCAATAACTACAAGTTTTTTAGAATTTTTGTATTAAATTAGATTAGGATACAGATGATAACATAAAATCTTTTTTTTTTTTTTTGTAGAGACAGAGTCTCACTTTATCGCCCTCGGTAGAGTGCCATGGGGTCACACAGCTCACAGCAACCTCCAACTCCTGGGCTTAGGCGATTCTCTCGCCTCAGCCTCCCGAGTGGCTGGGACCACAGATGCCCGCCACAACGCCCGGCTATTTTTTTGTTGCAGTTCGCCAGGGCTGGGTTTGAACCTGCCACCCTCAGTATATAGGGCCAGCGCCTTACTGCCTGAGCCCTGGGCACCACCCCATAATATAAAATCTTAAAGGAATGGAATTTAAAGACACTTTATAGTCATGTAGTAAAATGGGGCTAATTGTGTTCCTTACCGAATTGCCCCATTTGAGAACTAGTACCAGACCTAAGCGTCAAAGTTTTTGGCATACATATTTCTTCATTTTCAAAGCTTATCAAGCTAATATTGTGTGGTATTCTTGTATATTAATGGTAAGAATTGTATATACAGAATCTCCATCTACACTAAGATATCTTTTCTGAAATCATATAATTTTTAGTAGAGCAAACTCAACTCATAAAGTTAAAAACTTTATTTGCCTTAAGTATTTGAAAAATGAGAATTTAAGAAGTATTTAAAAAGGTATAACAGTGCCTTGTAACATAAAAGCAATCTTAATGAGCTAGTGTAGGAATGTAATTAGGGATAGGGATGAAGGAACTATATAATACTAATTTTTGCTCAATCTTGAACATATTCTGGTACCTTGGCAAGTCATTGAACAAAAATGTTAATTTTCTTATCTCTAGAATGAAAATGATTTTGCCTAAATTATATAGGGTAGCATAGTAGGGAAGACAAAAGATTTGTTTAAAATAAAATATTTCTGCTCAGCACCTGTAGCTCAGTGGCTAGGGCACCAGCCACATACCGGATCTGGCAGGTTCAAATCCAGCCCCAGCCTGCCAAACAACAGTGACAACTACAACCAAAACATAATTGGGTATTGTGGTGAGTGCCTATAGTCCCAGCTACTTGGGAGGCTGAGGCAAGAGAATCGCTTAAGCCCAAAAGTTTGAGTTTGCTGTGAACTGTGATGCCATGGTGGCACTCTATCTAGGGCAACAGCTTGAGACCTGTTTCAAAAAAATAAAAAATAAAAAATAAATTTCATAAATATCCTGATGTCAAGTATTAAGTTGATCAAATATTTAAACTCTTTCAGCTATTAAACAATAGAAGAAAATGGAATTGAATATGATGTCAGCATGGAACAATCTAATGATTCACTAAGAGTCAACCATAATGATGATGAAGAGTCAAAAACAGATGCTCAGGTATTTGAGGTAGGGATTCAGCTGAGAACTTTTTTCCATCCCAGGGAACAATAGCATGGCATTTAACAACCCTTTATACTTAAGAGATAGTTGTTATATTTAATGTGTTCAAAATGTTAACATTTAATTATTTATATATTTTATTATAACAGTGTATTTAGCCTTATAATTTCAAGCTTTACTTAATGCTTTGAAGTATTCATAAAAATTTGTATACAAAGAAATTCTGGGCCGGGCTAGCACCTATAATCCCAGCACTCTGGAAGGCTGAGGTGGGTAGATTGCCTGAGCTCATGGTTCAAGACCAGCCTAAGCAAGAGCGAGACCATGTCTCTAAAAATAGCTGTGTGTTGTGGCAGGTGCCTGTAGTCCCAGCTACTCAAGAGGCTAAGGCAAGAGAATCGTTTGAGCCCAGGAATTTGAGGTTGCTGTGGTCTATGATGGCACTTTACCAATGGTCACAAAGTGAGACTCTGTCTCAAAAAACAAACAAACAAAAATCTGTAGGTTGATTGCATTCTCATTCACAGTTTTATTTTAATAAAATTGAGATAAGGAAATACAATTAAAATCAGCAGTTTTCCTTAAGAAATACTTCGTATCATTCTCTGTGAATTGACAACCCTTGGAAAGAGTAAAATGAACAACTAATTGAAAAATGAGGCTTGGCGCTTGTGGCTCAATGGGCTAAGGCGCCGACCGCTTACACCTGAGCTGGCGGGTTCGAATCCAGCCTGGGCCTGCCAAACAACAATGACAGCTGCAACCAAAAAATGGCCAGGCATTGTGGCGGGTGCCTATAGTCCCAGCTACTTGGGAGGCAGAGGCAGGAGACTCGCTTGAGCCCAGGAATTGGGGGTTGCTGTGATCTGTGATGCCATGGCACTCTATCCAGGATGACAGTTTTTGAGGCTCTGTCTCAAAAAAAAAAAAAAAAAAAAAGAAAGAAAGAAAAATGATTATCTTTGCATTTTTAGTACACATAATCTATTTTTTAAAAAAATTGACAATATATCTTACAAAAACCAAAGTGATTTTGTTTTCTTTACAAAAGCATCTAACCTGTATGGACTCCAAGGATTCTTCCTTTGGACAAAATGATACTTCCAGAGTTTTGCCTATCACTACTCCAGAAGCAAATCATTCGCTCACATCACAGAATATACCAGAGCCCTTGACTCAGACCCAGACCTTTTCTGCAGAGCAATTCCATCTAGTTGACCAAAATGGGCAACCTATTCAATATGACCTTAAGTCATTGGGGGATTCTAATGCACAAATGGTGAGTATATTTTATAAGTAATTAGTTTTATGCTATTTCGCAAAATGCATGAGTCTTATGATATGACCTTAATTTCTTAACACTTTTCGCTTACACTGTTGAAAATACTGTTCCCATAGCTTTCATCTTTGAGTAAGGATTTTACAAGATTTCCATTTAATACTACAAGTAGTACTTTAAACCAATGCTTCTTAGTCACTATATCTAGGCACACTGGTGCTTTGAGAATAGTTGGGAATTTAACATCAATTGTAATTTATGCTAAAGTTCACATTAAAACTTATACTTTTAATAAATGCATACATTAAACTGAACTGAAGGTTTTTGATTATCAACATCTCATTCACTAACCTGCGTGCCACATATAGTCTGCTTTCTTGAAGAAAAAGCAATGGTAGAGATACTGCTGGTGTACTAGGAATTAGACATACCCTTTCTAATTTTTGTGGGTAAACACATTGTATGAATAACAATGCATAAAGATAAAAAAGATTAAACTGCCTAAATACTTTTTTTTTTTTTTGGTTGTAGCCGTCATTGTTGTTTGGCGGGCCCAGGCTAGATTCAAACCCGCCAGCTCAGGTGTACGTGGCTGGCGCCTTAGCCCGTTGAGCCATAGGCGCCGAGCCCCTAAATACTTTTAAAGCTGGTAGCCAAAAGTACTTTTGATCAAGTTCATAATTTGAATAGAAGAGATGAAAGGCAGTTTTGATTGAAATGCCGAAAATTACTAAGTAAAACTTTTAACCTTTGGTTAATAAGAATATACTAAGATAATTATTAATCATACTGTAAAGTATGATATGTCTTTTGCTTTCCTGAATTTTCCAGATTTCCTACAAATTGAGTATTTGTTACTTCCACAATAAAATTTTTTTAAAAACATGATAGCAACTCAGCGCCTGTAGCTCAAGCTAAGGCACCAGCCACATACACCAGAGCTGGCAGGTTCGAATCCAGCCTGGGCCTGCCAAACAACAATGACAACTACAACCAAAAAATAGCCGGGCATTGTGGCAGGTGCCTGTAATCCCAGCTACTTGGGAGACTGAGGCAAGAGAATTGTTTAAGCCCAAGAGTTTGAGGTTGCTGTGAGCTATGATGCCATGGCGGCACTCTACCCAGGGTGGCAGCTTGAGCTTCTCTCTCAAAAAAGAAAAAAAAACAGGGATAACATTAATGATAAATTATACCACAATTAAGCAACTATTTTACCTAGAATTAGTCCTTACTTGTGTCTTAATTTATTTATTATTATTTTTGTTTTTTGAGATAAACTCTCACTTTGTTGACAGCCTTTGGTAGAGTGCTGTGGCATCACAGCTCACAGCAATTTCAAACTCTTGGGCTGAAGCAATCCTCTTCCCTCTGCCTCCTGAGTAGCTAGGATTACAGGTGCCCACTATTGTTAGAGGTAGGAGTCTCGCTCTTGCTCAGGCTGTTTTTGAACCTGTGAGCTCAGGCAATCCACCTGCCTCTGCCTCCTGGAGTGCTAGGATTACAGATGTGAGCCACCATGCTCAGCCCTTATTTATATTTATAGTCTAGAGTATTCCAGAGTTAGTCTGTGCCATTTTACTCCTGTATTACTCAGCTAAATTGAGTTATCTAGATTCTGGGGTAGAGAATGATTGAGAGGTTACTGAGTGTATTGGAGTCATTTTTGTTTATGTTCAGGTTAACATATTTCTAGGCCTACACCAGGACTGAAAAGTAAAGGTAAGCTTCTATAGCTGCACTGCATCACTGGCAGAGGTTAGTATGGAACAAATAATCTATATGTGAACCCACTACATTTAATTTTTCATTTCCAGAATGAAATACTTATATAGTTTCTCTTGTTATTTGACATTCATTCTAGTTTCAATCAGAACGTTTAGAAATAATTTTTTTTTTTGGTAGAGACTGAGTCTTACTTTATCGCTCTCAGTAGAGTGCCGTGGCGTCACAGCTTACAGCAACCTCCAACTCCTGGACTTAAGCGATTCTCTTGCCTCAGCCTCTCGAGTAGCTGGGACTATAGGCGCCTGCCACAACACCCAACTATTTTTCTGTTTTGGAGTTCGGCCAACGCTGGGTTTGAACCTGCCACCTTCAGTATATGGGGCCGGCACCCTACTCGGTGAGCCACAGGCATTGCCTCAGAAACTATGTTTTTTACAACAGAAATATCAAGGAGTCTAAATGTAGAAGGGTTATCATTTTATATGTGGTAACTCTCCTAAAAAGCAAAGTTGTTCATTTTGAACAAATCAGAGTTGAGTTTTCAAAAAGTTACAGTTATCATTCTCTTTGTAATTGGATTAAATTTTCTAAACAAAGTTATTATAAAAGTGATTTTAGGCTCGGTGCCTGTGGCTCAACCGGCTAAGGCGCCAGCCACGTACACCTGAGCTGGCGGGTTCGAATCCAGCCCGGGCCCGCCAAACAACAATGACAGCTGCAACCAAAAAACGGCCGGGCATTGTGGCGGGTGCCTGGAGTCCCTGCTACTTGGGAGGCGGAGGCAGGAGACTTGCTTGAGCCCAGGAATTGGGGGTTGCTGTGAGCTGTGATGCCACAGCAGTCTATCCAAGGTGACAGCTTGAGGCTCTGTCTCAAAAAAAAAAAAAAAAAAAAAGTGATTTTATATTGTGTAAGTAAGAGATGAGAAAAGGGGTTATTTAAAACCATGAAATGGTATGAAGCATGAAAGAAACAGAATGTGAAACAGAATTTTCTTCAAAAAACTGAAAATCAGAAAGTAATAATATTCTGGGAAACTTAGTTGAACTTTTTGGGTTGGTCTTTAATTTTTAGAATAGTTTCAGGTTGATTCCAAATAGAGCAGGAAGAAGTTATTTCCAAATATGAACTGCTTGTGCACATTCGTAGCCTCCTTCATTAACATCATCTCCAACCAAATGGAACTTCTTAAAAGAAATATAACTTTTCTTTGAAATATGACTTTTTATATAGAAGCTACCAAGGAATTAGTAAAGATTCTATAATGGATAAATCTGCAACGGATGAAGAGCTTTTAGAGAAAAGCAGGGTTAATATTTGGGGCTTATTAGAAAGTATACATAAAGAGCCCAGCAAGTAAAGGACTACTCAGCTAAGGTTTCCTGATAATTTTCATGTTCTACCTTGAATACAATGTATTGCGGCAGATGACTTTTTAAAAACTATGTTAACTGTCATAGCAAAGATAAAGGTAATTAGCTGGGGTTTTTTAAGTAGGAAAGTAATATTTTCACCATTGTCAAATTACATGATTTGAATAGGTTTTTGGATACAAGGTGGAATAAACTAATAGATGAGACTCTTCTGCACTGTGGTTAAGAAGCATAGTTTTAAAAATAAGGTAATCTTCCACTGATAGTCTTAATTATGAAATTTTTCTATAGTTGAGTAAGTTATTAAAAATTAGGTGGCTCCCATAGCTCAGTGGGTGGGGCGCTGGCCACATACACCGAGGCTGGCAGCTTCAAATCTGCCCTGGACCAGCTAAAAAAAAAATGACAACTGCAACAAAAAAATAGCTGGGCATTGTGGTGGGCACCTGTAGTCCCAGGTACCAGGGAGGCTGAGGTCAGAGAATTGCTTAAACCCAAGAGTTTGAGGTTGCTGTGAGCTGTGATTCCATGACACACTACCCAGGGTGATAGCTTGAGACTCTGTCTAAAAAAAAAAAAAAAATTCCTTATGTTTAATTTGTATTTTAAAATAACCACATCACTCATATTTTCTAAAAATGAATGAAGTCATATTTTTCACAGGTTTTTAATCTCATTATGAAGAATAAGGAGTTTAAAACCATACTGTTGCCTTTGCAAGTCCGGGAGAGATTTTTGGTATTGTTTTGTTTTTGTCTTTTTTTAGGTTAAGTAGCATCATTAAATAGTGGGAAACATTACAGAATAGTAGTTAAAAGGAGTCATGTTGCTTGAGTTTGAATTATAACTTGCCACAAAATAGCTCTGTGTAACCTTACAGCCTCTGGGTGGCAGTTTCCTTATTTATAAAATATATATATGCTACATATTCATGTGATGAGATAATATATCTGAAGTACTGCCACTTAGTATGCACTCAACAAATGTAAATGGTTATTATCAGAGTTTACTGTTGCAAGATATTTATTTTAAGACTTGACACATCGGGGGGGGGAATTATCCTGAGCATGGCTCCCCGAAGGGTTCCTGAGAAATTAGTGATCAAGATGCCTGGTAAACCACATGTTTCCAAGAAAAAAAATCTCAACAGTTAAAAAGAAATTCAAAAAGAAAAACTAATGATGATGAAGAGTTGTCAGAGAAAAGGGTTAGAAACACAGGAAAAAGAAATAAAAATCATCCAAAGCATCTGTCTTCTGAAGGACAAACAAAGCATACTAATATAAACTAGATAAAGATAGCACCCAACAAAAGGAAAACCTGGCAGCCACTTTCAAAGAGTAGCAGAGAGCATTTGCAAACAATAATGGAATCAGTCAAAATAACAATTTTGAATAATAGTAGAGAAAAAGAAGAAATACAGTATCATCTCAACTGACTGAAAAAAAGATTGCTACAATTTTGTGAAACCCTGCAAGTCCCTCCTGAAAAGCCGAACGATTTAACTCATGTGTCAAGTCTGCTGGTTGTGGAAAGGGCATGGTAGCAAGCTAATAAAGAAGGTCTGGCAGTATTGCAGGAAGAAATAGAAAAAAATGGTAGAGACTGCAGAATTGATGACTGAGGATTTTCAGAGCCTAAAGAACAAAACTGAAATTCTGGAAAGTGAGGTTGAAGAAGAAGAGAAGACACTAAAACAAGTGCTTCAAATGGATAGTAGTAGTGTACTCTCTCTTCCAGAACTTTTTCAGAAACCTCACAAAGCACCCACACTTCAGAAAGAAATTTTGACACTAATTCCAAACCAGAATGCTCTTCTAAAGGACTTGGATGTTCTTCATAATTTCTCCTAGATTAAGAACATGTTAGCATTCATTGAAGAAGCCTGTAAAAAACTAGATGCCATCTAAAGAGTTTTTTTCTTAGATTGTCCCATATTAATGTTTATGATTTATAAAACTATTAACCTCTGATGATATTGCAGAGGGTGAGGCTTCTGCAGGATTTAATAGTTTTGTTTTGTTTTGTTTTAAGAGACAGAGTCTCCCTTTGTTACCCTGGGTAGAGTGCCGTGGCATCACAGCTCACAGCAACCTCCAGCTCTTGTCTCAGCCTCCCGAGTAACTGGGACTACAGGTGCCCACCACAACACCTGGCTATTTTTTTGTTGTTGCAGTTTGGCCAGGGCCGGGTTTGAACCTGCCACCCTCGGTATATGGGGCCGATGCTCTACTCGCTGAGTGCCACCCACTTCTGCAGGATTTATTATGCACTTTAAAATTAGCCTCTGTAGGTTTATCATTAATATCTAATATAGTTCTGAAAACTCTTTTTAGCAGTTGTCAAATCTTAGAAATAACCATTTATATTGTCGTATCTGCAATTACTTGCCTAAAACCATTAAAAGAACAGTGGGAATGACCTAATAGTTTGTAATGGTTAAGTGGAACTCATTTATTGGTTAAATGTGGAATTGTGGTGTGTAAATTATGTACAGTACCTAGCAGGGAAAAGCATAGGAGTTTGCTATTACTAATTCTGTAGCTGATGGGTTGCATTTTCTGCCTTTGGAAGCTGGAAAATCCTCACTTTTTTTTACCTAGCTCCTTAGTCTTTTTGGAAAGTAGTTAAGAATTGCCAGGTATGTTTAACTTAGGAGGTAACATCAACATTTTATTTCTTTGGTAGGAAGATGCATTGATTTATTTTCTACTGTCATGAAAGCATATATTTACTTAAGAAAAGTATTTTAAAAGGAACCGCAGCACATTTATTCCACTACAATAAAAAAGCAACCAAAAAAAAAAAACCCTTTCTTACAAATTTTTCCCAGTGTATAATTAACTTTTATATATGTGTGTGAATAAGGTGTCATTTAAATATATAAAAAAAAAAAAGACTTGATACATCAACAATGTTTTCATGTTTTAAATAGCAAGAAGGAAGTCTGAGAAAGTGAGTTTGAATGATTAAGAAGAGTTACCTATACCTGGCTCAGTGCCTGTAGCTCAGCTACTAGGGCACTGGCCACATACAGCAGGCCTGGTGGGTTCGAACCCAGCCCAGGCCTACCAAACAACAACAAAAAATAGCTGAGCATTGTGACAGGCACTTATAGTCCCAAATACTTGGGAGGCTGAGGCAAGAAAATCGCTTGGGCTGAAGGGTTTGAGGTTCCTGTGAGCTGTGATGCCATGGAACTCTACTGAGGGTGACATACTGAGATTCTGTCTCAAAAAAAAAAAAAAAAAGGAGTTACCTACATCAGAGAGAATGGTAGACTTTGGATAAAATAATAAACCTGTATCCATAGGAGAGTATTAGGTAATAAAATGAATAGGGTGTCTAAATGTCTGAAAGCATTAAATAACCCTAAATTTCCTAGTATGTTATGTTTTCAAAACAATAAGCTCAAAATGGCTTTTTCAAGTTCATAAGCTTTTTTAAGTTGATATTCCTCTAAATTTGGGAGAGTGGGTTCCATTGTTAAGCTTAAAAAAATACAACAAGGCTCGGCACCCAGTCGTTATGGCGCCAACCACATACGCCAAAGGTGACAGGTTCGAACCCAGCCTGGGCCAGCTAACCAACAATGACTACTGTAACAAAAAATAGCCGGGCATTATGGTAGGTTCCTGTAGTCCCAGCTACTTGGGAGACTGAGGCAAGAGAATCACTTGAGCCCAAGAGTTTGAGCTTGCTGTGAGCTGTGCTGCCATAGCACTCCACCGAGGGCAACATAGTGAAACTCTGTCTCAAAAAAAAAAAAAAACAATGTCCTTGTGTTTTCAGACTTTTGCTACCCTCTGTAGTAGTCTTTATGGATCAACACAAGATATATATAAATGCAGAGATATAAAAATAAATCTTATTTAATTAGACATTTAACAAGTTACTATATTTAAAAGTAATGAAAATGACTTAAAATATAAAGCAAATTATCAAAAAAATACGTCAAACATGTATGAATAATACAGTAAGTAGCAAAAAGTAATTATTGAATCTAGGCAGAGCCTTCTATAGATCACTAAGTAATTAGACTGTACTCATGTATAATGGTGAAGAGCATAGGATGTGGAGTCCAACTGCCTGTCTGAATCTTGGTTTCACCACTTACCAGTTATGAGACCTTAGAAAAAAATATTTATATGCTTCACTGTTTTCATCTATAGTATGGGGGAAATAATAGAATCCACTGTAAGGGTAGGTAGGTATTTAATAATTTATTTAACTGCTAATTTTGTTAAATAAGTCTAGGCACATGCATTTGATTTTTTCTTTTAATACTCTAAAGATGATCGTTGCCAGCCCATCAGAAAATGGACAGGTACTTCGTGTAATTCCATCTACTCAGACAGGAACAGCACAAGTGATTTTACCTCAGGGGCAGCTTGTGGATGTGAAAAGTACTCAGGGTGAGTAATAATGGGATATGGGGTTTTGAGAATGTTATAAGGAACAAATATATATATTTAAATATTACCTCATGAAAATCAGTGCTAAAATTCATCTCTTTAGGTAAGATTGTGAACTGAATAATTAGGAAACATTTTCTTGGCCCAGATAAATTTCAAGTTCATTTTTCAACTCCCATCCAGGTTAGCTGTCTATTTCATTTTGGAATTCTATGAAGCTGGTTGACTCCTGCTTCCTCCCAAATGACCAGTGAGCATTAAATAAATTCTTCTTAATTATAGTAACAGTAAGAATAACAACAATAACAAAAAAAAAAGAATAACAACAATAACAAGAATATTGTGCTGATAGCTGCAGAAAAGTTTTTATATTTGTATTTTCATCAATATTTTTGTTAGTCATGTGACTCATTACTTTAATTACCGTTTTTATCCTGTTGCTCTTTTCCTCTGTCCTTTGACCCTTCAGATTCAGAAGGGAGAATCATGCTCCCTGTTTCTTTTTATATCTATCTTTACCTCTTTGATAATATTCCTATTATTTGTCTTCCTTTTGCTTCCCTTCCTTTCCATCTATTAGAATCTCTTTTCTAACATTATACATACATTGTTTTGTTGCTCATTCATAGCCAATGGTTTAGATAGATATTTTTACCTTAGTGTTACATATTTTTGTTATTTTAACAATCATTAAAACTTAAGAAAAAAACAGCTTGCAGAAAACATTATAACATTGTATGTAAAAATTAAAATTTTTAATTTCTAACAATTTTATATCCTAGGTGTTCAATTTAAATTATGAAAACTTATATACAAAAAAACTATCATAATTTATCAGAGAAATTCTCAATGAAACATAAATTCAATTATCTTTAGCTTCAAATAACTTCTTCCTCTATTTGTTACAAATACATATTTAGTTAGGTTTAATGTTGCTCTATTCTTGTTTTTGTCATTAAGATATCTCTGAAGAGAAACCCAGTGACAGAAACTTAACAACTGTAAGAATAAATGCTTTAGCAGACAATCCAAGTAATTATGTTCTTCATCCACAAACATGCCTCACATTGCCCAAAAAGTCAGTGACCAGGTGAGTCCTTGGGAAAGAGGATCTGATGTTTTGATGTCACCAGGGAAATAATTTTATAAATAATCATATTTAAAGTTAGAGGACTATAGAAAAGATCAGAAATTCAGGAAATAGAAAAAACAATCATCAACTATCTTTAGTTATTTTATTGGGGTCTTGGCAATAAGGAAGCTACTCTGGAAGCTATATATGGTACATGTCAAAAGTGCTACTTTTCTTCAGTGACGCTTATTTTTTCAAGCATTATGAAAACATCTAATATTGAAAGAGTTTTTATAATAAATGTTCATTCTAAAAAAATTTTTTTTTTTTTTTTTTTTTGAGACAGTGCCTCAAGCTGTCACCCTGGGGCTCGGGGCCTGTGGCTCAATAGGCTAAGGCGCCAGCCACGTACACCTGAGCTGGTGGGTTCAAATCCAGCCCGGGCCGCCAAACAACAATTACGGCTGCAACCAAAAAATGGCCAAGCGTTGTGGCGGGCATCTGTAGTCCCAACTACTTGGGAGGCTGAGGCAGGAGAATCGCTTGAGCCCAGGAGTAGGAGGTTGCTGTGAGCTGTGATGCTACAGCACTCTACCTGGAATCTGCGCTGCCTGGAATCTTAGCATTTTGAGAAGCTGAAGTAGTAGGATTGATTAAGGCCAGGAGTTCAAGACCAGCCTGGGCAACATAGAGACTCTGTCTCTACAAAAAAAAAAAATTTAAAACTTAGTTGAGCATAGTGGCATGTGCCTGTAGTTCTAGCTATTCTGGAAGCTGAGGCAGTAGGATCTCATGAGGCCAGGAATTTCAGGCTTCAGTAAGCTCTGATCAGAATAGAATGAGCTTGCACAATAGAATGAGACCCTATCTCTAAGAAAAAAACAGAAGTCACCTGAACATCTTTTGTTAGCTTATTTTTTGTTAAATGGAAAATAATTATGAGTAGAAGACTGTAAACTTTGGGAGAGAGATCTAAAATACCCAAATTTGTTGGAACTACAGGTATCTGGAGATAAATCAAACTTAGGCCTTTGGTTTATCATTTAATAAAATAGTATTGATTTTAAAAAAGATAATATACCCATCAGATCAATATGTAGTTATTGTTAAAATTTCTCACTGATGACTTTAATATATTATCTTTGACATTAAGAGGATAAAACAGTTGAATGCCTTTTGTGTGTGTATAGAACTATGGTATATGTTTAAATATATTCCTTCCCCATCCCAGAATGCCTGAAGAACCTTTTCTAGCTCCTCTTCAGCCCCTTTCTTGTAACACACCTGTATGGGCCTGTCGTCTTAGGAGCTGTGAGGTGAGTTGAAAATAATCATTTACCTAGAATTACTTAACTGATTATAACCACAAATGTTCAGTGTTGGCTATAACTAATAAAGGCTGTGTCTGTAATATTTTGTTTGTGTTTATGCTAATCCTGATCTCATCTATTCTTTTATTCTTTAGAGATCATAAGCACTGTTAAAGCAATGGTAAAATACATCTCTTCAGACTTCACTATTATTTCTTCTCTTGCAGCTCTTCCCTTTTTGTCTCTGAAACTTTACTATCATGTTTCTCTACTTTTTGTTTTTTTGATCATTTTTTTTAATAATTTTATTGAATCATAATTATGTACATTGGTGCAATCACAGGGCACGATTCATATACATTCAGAAATATTTTGATCATACTGTTACAGATATCCTTCATGGCATTTCCTTGATCACTACATAAAGACATTAATAC
>CAUYON010195382.1:0-17966 GCA_963573935.1 Arctocebus calabarensis | reverse complement strand
ACTTTATCGCCCTGGGTAGAGTGCCGTGGCGTCACACTGCTCACAGCAACCTCCAGCTCTTGGGCTTAAGCGATTCTCTTGCCTCAGCCTCCCGAGTAGCTGGGACTACAGGTGCCCACCACAGCGCCCAGCTATTTTTTTGGGTTTTTTTTTGCAGTTCGGCCGAGGCCGGGCTTGAACCCGCCACCTTCGGTATATGGGGTCGGCGCCCTGCTCGTTGAGCCACAGAAGCCGCCCTGTGGGCAGTTCTTAATGCCTTTTCCCCTCATGCCCAGCACAGTGACACTATTTCCTTTACTTGTCTTTTGGGTTTCCTTTTTTCCCTCTCTTATTTTTAATCACTTTTGTTCTTTCTTTCTTCCTCTTTTGGGGGGCAGGGGTGTGTGGCTTTTCATGGGACATTTCCAGAGTCTTCTCCAGAAAGTAATAAAGTCCAGAGTTCCTCCCAGCATTCCCACTGTAGTGGCCTACAACGCTCATTGCCTTCCTGATACAGGGAAGCTGCTATTTGAGCTTGTGGTCCACTAGGGTCCCTCACATGTGTTCCTTATTTCCTCAGTTAGATGGTCATTTCTAGAACTAGGGGGGCACCTAGGCTACCCAAGGACAGTGCTCTGGAAGAGCTCCCCTAGTGTCAGATCTGAGCTCTGCACTCTTGGACTCATGGAGCTGGTCCCCTCTGGCCCAGAGTGACGTGAACATTGACAAAGGCACCTGAAAACTAATCAGGTTTCTGGTGGATCAGACACAGTCAGACTCTTCCCCCACCCTGTAACCTGAGGGCAGCATTTACTCTGCTTTCTCAGAGGACTCCTGGGAAGTCCAAGGCTATGTCACATGAGGCACTGCAGTACTAGAGCCGCATCTGGAAGTGACCGGGGTGGGTCAGACGCACATACAAAGAGCGGCCAGCAGAGGGAGTCTTACCCTGCTGTCTTCGGTTTCCACAGTGACCTTCCCGTCTTGAGAACTCTTAATTTTCCCCTTGGCATATTCTTCCTTTGAGTCCACCACAAAGCAGTAAGTTTTGGCATCAAAGGGCTGGTTCTGAGCCTCGATTCTCTCTTTTTCCGACTTTCGGAGGAAAGGAGCGGCTATGCCGAACACTTCCATTTCACTGTCACTACTCATGGTGTCAGCTGGAAGGCAGACCCCAGAGTGAACCAGGCGCCCTCGCCTGTCTCAGCACCTGCCCTGCCCCCCTCAGCTGCAGGGGTCTTCAGAGCCGGGCCCCAGCAACAAGGCTGTCCTCCTGCCCGTGGAGCTCAGTCCGGAGGCCTTGAGTGCCGGGAAAATCACGTTGGCACTTGTTTACTGCATGGCTACTTTTGGCAAAAGGCGAGGGGCCCTGTTTCATCCAAGCTCCTCAATTATCAGAGGTGGAATTGGTGAAGGGGCCTTGGGGACCTCCTTTTCCTCCTCTATAACACCCAGGTGTCGCTGAGGGAACATTTAAAATAAACACTATTTAAAAATAAAGAGTGGGCGGTGCCCGTAGCTCAGTAGCATCGGCCACATACACCGAGGCTGGCGGGCCTGCTAAACTACAATGACAACTACGACCAAAAAATAGCTGGGTACTGCGGCGGGCGCCTGTAGTCCCAGCTACTTCGGAGCTGAGGCAAGAAAATCGCTTAAACCCAAAGTTTGAGATTGCTGTGAGCTGTGACACCACCGCACTCTACCCAGGGCGACAGCTTGAGACTCTGTCTCAAGAAATTAAAATAATATAATATAAAGAGTGTACTAAAAGGCACATAACTAAGAATTTTTGAACCATCTTGAATCAAGGTGGCTACATCCTCGCACAAAAGGACCAGACTTTGCTCCCTTCGGTGGTTAAGAATAGCGGCGAGCACCTGCCATCAGCCTCTGAAAGCGTCCACCTGCCCTGCCCCCCACCTCCCTGTCCCTCCAGCACCTCTGGCTGTCTGTGCCTCAAAGCCAGCAGAAGGGAGGAACTGGTAGCCTCGGGTCACCTGAAGACTTTCAGCACCCCAAGGATAGGGTCCAAACTCTCACCTGAGTATCCCACCTGCAGGAGAGCAGAAGACAGGAGCACCCGGGAGATGGCAGACCTGCGGCAACAAACACATGTGCAAAAGCTTAGTGACACCTGGGTCTTCAGTATCTGGTTCTGTTCTGAAGCAGCTCTTGACAAGGTAACTAATAAGGATAAAGGACTGATAATGAAGAGGCTGGCTGGAGAAGGTGGAGCATGACCTTCTGGTAGCCTGTTAAGGTGGGAAAAGCCCTCCACTGCCCGGTTCCTCCCTCTCTTGTCCCTCTCAGCCTGGACAACCTCATCTTTTGTCTCCATGCCTTCCATTCAGAATCACACAACAGGGACTGAATTCCTATGAAAAATCTTTTTTTTGTTCTTGAGCCAGAGTCTCGCTATGTCGCCCTTGGTAGAGTGCTGTGGCAGCACAGCTCACAGCAACCTCAAACTCTTGAGCTTAAGTGATTCTCTTGGCTCGGCCTCCCAAGTAGCTGAGACTACAGGCTTTGTTGTTGTTGTCATTGTTGTTTAGTAGGCCTGGGCCAGGTTCTAACCCGCCAGCCCCAATGTATGTGGCCAGGGCTCTAACCACAGAGCTATGGACGCCAAGCCCCCCATTAAAAATCTCGAGGGAGGGTGACACTTGTGGCTCAAAGGAGTGGGGCACCAGCCCCATATGCCAGAGGTGGTGGTTTCAAACTCAGCCCCAGACAAAAAACAAAAATTGTAAAAATCTTGAAGGACCAGGCCAGGGACCAGGCTCCCTGCTTTCTGCAAACAGGAGAACTCTCTAATGTTGGCTGATTTATACCTGGTGGCACAGCCCAGGCAGGAAAGGTGAGGTCAAGGCAAGTCCTGAGCCCTTCTAGCCACTTCATAGGTCACAGACGCCACAGGAGAATGTCAGGCCATGGTGGACAGGTTCGTGGGGTGTCCAAAGAGGAGGACAGGGGAGAGTGGGAGGAGGGTGAGGAGCTGGAGGCACCTGGGCCCAGGAGACTCGCCCCACATCTGACTAATCTTACAGAAACCCCTTAGAGAGAAAGGAGGCAGCACCTTCCCAGGGCCACAGCACAGAGCGCTGGGCCCCACCAGGCTGGCCAGTCCGTGCAGCGGAGACTGACCAGAGGAGGCTATGACTTACCTCTGCCCACGAGCAAGTGAGACACAGAGGGGCGGCTGCTCCCCTGGGCTTTTATAGGCCTCCACTAACCCCCACAGCCCATTCCTTCTCTATATTTGGAAAAAGAATGACCTACACCCCTAGCTGAGAACCGGCTCCTTCCACACGTGTTTTTTATCATTGCCAAGGGCAAGGTATATATAGAAATGAGCAGGGTCCATAACCATTTTCCATCTGCATTAAGTTGGGAGTTTGGGATGCCTTTCTTTGAACTTGAAGCTGAGCTTCTTCACTAGGCTTGATGGAACCGCCTCGCGGTGGTGGGTGTCACACTTCGAAGTCAGTGCGAGTTCCTACCTCATGGGGACAGAGGACGTTCAGTTGGGTGGTTTGCTTAGAAAATGAATAAAATTGAGGATTTAAAAGCTGAAATCTTCTTGGAATTTTAAGCAAGACTTTTGTCGCCACCCAAGGCTGTGACAGGGGTGTGTGATTATAAAACTTGTGCCAGGAATAACAACAATAATAATAATAATAATAATAATTCCTCCTCTCCTTCCATCAGCCTCCCTTCCCCCTCTGCCCTCATTTTCTCCTTCTTCCTCTTCTGTTTTCTTATGTAAGTTCTATCTTATTAGTAGCATTATTAACTTAATCCTTTCTTAAGCATTAGTAGGACCAACAAGCTAAGTAATGACGGGGAGCTCTGCCACCGGCTGGTATTTGCAGCAACAGCTGCTTGGGAACGCCTCATTATTAAGCTGCATCACCAGTTAGGAAAGCCCAGCTGCCGCCTGAGTGGGGGTACGGGATGCTGACGGCCTGTGGGGTGGGGGGCTGTCTAACAACTGTGGTCATTTCTAAATCAGGAGTGGAAAAATAAAGTCCCAAGGGATGAATAAGGGCGTGTTGGACAGTTTCGCCCATTCCCATTCTACCTTTTTTTTTTTCCTGACAAACTTATTGGGAGGGTGGCTGGAGCCTATGGGGGTTCATTCTAGACACAGACTGTCAACATTTCCCACTTAAGGGCCAGGCACAGTGGCTCACGCCTGTAATCCTAGTACTTTGGGAGGCCGAGGCTGGTGGATTGCTTGAGCTCACAGGTTCGAGACCAGTCTGCGCAAAACCTTGTCTGTACTAGAAATAGAAAAACCAGTTGGGCACTATGGCAGCCACCTGTAGTCCCAGCTACTTGGAAGGCTGAGGCAAGAAGAGCACTTGGGCCCAAGAGATTGAGGTTGTTGTGAACTAAGATGATACCACTGCATTTTATCCGATCCGAAGTGACAGAGAGAGACTGTCTCAAAAAAAAAAATTTTTTTTTCCACTTGATAATAAGAACTGTGCCCAACCAAAATAACACAGCCACACCCAGCCCAGACATGGAGGCTACATGTTTGGAGGGTAAGGGGGCCTGCAGACCCGAGGTCCCTAGAAAGAGGGGACGTGTACACATAAGGAACAGCCTCAATGTTCTGGTCCTCTTCAAAGCAAGTGGAGGATGCAGGCTTTCCCCAAGTAGTTTGTATTCCAGACAATATGGACTCATTTCTAAGATCACAGCAGCACGTGTTTATTAAGAGTCTGTTCCGCAAATGCCCAGCAGGTCAGCGGCTACCGGGGACAGGCTTGCCCATCCCACTGCCCCCTTTCCTCCAATTTGGACTGGAATGTCCATCTGGGGAGCCTCTCCTTGTCCATGAGGAGAGCACTCCCCAAGTGTCCCTCTGTGACCTGAAAGGGAGTGGTCTTTCAGGAGTGACAGGTAAATGTCACCAAGGGGAGCAGAGGTGTTCACAGGCTGCCTGGGGCCAAGGGACAGTACCAGGGGCCCCAGATGCCTTTTCAGGGGTGGTGTGTGCCAGTCAGGCCATGGTGGGGTGGGTGCTTGCCGTTCCTCTTAGATGCTGTTGCCGGGAGGAACTATTCAGAAACGAAACATAGGTTAATTTTTGAGATGCTGCTGGCGTCCTGCCCTGTTTGTTCCAAATAATCCTTCCCTCCCTCCCTTTCTTCCTTCCTTCCTTCCATAAAACTTCTGAATCTTCAATTAGCAAATATAAGTAAGTCTTAGCGAAAACTTGGAGGAATCCTAGAGTAGACCTACGAGATCCTTTACTAAACAACCCTCTTTTGCACGTGAGAAAATAGAAGGCATTGGGGAGCTTGCTGGAGACCCTAGGGAGAGGGTCAGGATCGGGGTGGAAATAGTTCTCAGAAGAAGCCCCAAGGAAGTGAGCAGTGACCCCTCCAGAGGCAGCAGCTTACAGGCCCCATAGCGTGAATCAAAATATCTGGCCATTTGGAATATGATCTTTAGGACAGGGGTGAGCACGTAACCCTGTAGCTGCAGGTGGCAACGAGAAGGGCACGGAGCCTTACAGCCACAGGCCTGGGTGCAAATCCCTCCCAGCCACCTGTGCTCCCTTGTGATGGCCAGCGGTGTGTTTCTCTGAGCCTCCGTTTTCTCACCTGTAGAGTGGGGTTTCCACGCCAGCCTCACAGACTAGCTCTGTGCACTCAGCAGGACATGAAGACAAGAGGCACGCCATTCTAATGCTGTGTTTGTTCCATTTGTTTTGTTTTGAGACAGAGTCTCACCCTGTTGCCCTAACCCTAACCCTAACTCTTGCCGTGGCATCACAGCTCACAGTAACCTCCAACTCTTGGGCTTAGGCGATTCTCTTGCCTCAGCCTCCCAAGTAGCTGGGACTACAGGCACCTGCCACAATGCCCGGCTATTTTTTGTTGCAGTTGCCACTGCTGTTTTAGCTAGCCTGGGCCGGGTTTGAACCTGCCACCCTCGGTGTATGGGGCTGACGCCCTACCCACTGAGCCACAGGTGCTGCCCCATTTTTCCATTTGATAGATGTGAGTTCTCTTCTCCTCCTGAAGGTACAGCACAGTGTGGCTGGTTTTATTAGTGATCACCTTGAGCAGACTATACTGAACACACCGAGATGGGGTGGGGGAGACACTTAGAATGTTTTCTTAAAAAGGATTCCATCCAAAGAGAGAAATCTTAAAGAAGAGAACTTCCTGCTGCTTTAAGGAGCCAGACGGACACTCTCTTGCTGTGGAATTCCTCCTCTGATGAACAGGGGACAGATGACTTATTGGTATATTATTAGCCAGCTTTGGGGAACAGAAGGAGCCCTTGTTCTTTCAGCCATCACACACAGGAGCTAATCCCTGAACCCGGGCAGGGAGCTGCATTTATCTCTCGATGAGCTGGAAAAACTATGTATTGCATCTTAGGAATGCAAGCCGGCTTAGGAGGCGGCTGCCCAAGCAGCTGCACCCCTCTGCGACACTCGCCCCTTTCTCCCCATCTATTTTCCTCTCTGCGGGTTGAAGTCCAGTCTCAAGGATGGACACTGGGGCTCCCAGCCACGAGGCAGCTTCCTAGGATCACTGGCTGCCAGAGCATGAAGTCAGTCTTGGAGCACATGACTCGTGGATCAAATGCTGTCTCCGTGTCCCACTGTGAAGGGGATTAGATGTCGCTGGAAATGAGGAACTGGCTTATTCTGCGCCAAGACTGCTCTCTGGCCCTGAAGTGAAGGGTGGGAGTCCTGGGCCAATGCCCAGAGTCCCAGGAAGAAATTCAAGCAGAGAGGGGCCACAACTCTCTTTTTAGTTTTTCAACTAAACGTACTTACCAAACTTCCTATTATGATAAATTTCAAACGTACAGATAAGTAGGAAGTGTAATAAGCGAACACCAATATCCAAGTGCAGCAACTGTTTGCACATTGCACTTTGCCACGTGCTTTCTCCCTCTTTCCCTTCTCTCTCGGCCTCCTCTGTCTTATTTTGCTGTCCCAATTGGGAGTCAGTAGTAGGCCATCGTGCTCCTTTGCCCTTGAATACTTTAGCCTGTAACTCCTAAGAATAAGGGCAATCTGCACGATGCCATTTTCTCACCTAATAAAATTATATCATCTCTTGGGTGGTCCACATTTAAATTTCTCACACCTGTAATCCCAGCACTCTGGGAGGCCGAGGCAGGTGGATTGTCTGAGCTCACAGGTTCAAAACCAGCCTGAGCCAAAGTGAGACCCTGTCTCAAAAAATACCCTAGCACTGTGGCAGGTGCCTATAGTTCCAGCAACCCAGGAGGCGGAGGCAAGAGAATCACTTAAGCCCAGGAGTTTGAGATTTCTGTGAGCTGTGATGCCACCACACTCTTACCAAGGGCAACCAAGTGAGACTCTGTCTCCACGGGGGGGGGGAGGTTCTAATTTAAATAGAGATAACAATTGGATAGCAGAGTTCTCTCCAGCTCTCCCGATCAGGATTGAATCTAGTGTTAGCCATTATAATTGTGGTTCTGTCTCTTTAGTTTCTTTTTGTCTAGAACATGCTTTCCATCTTATTAATTTTTTAGTAACATAAACATTATTGAACAACAGCCCCAGGGAGACACGGATGCACAAGGCTCATTGTGTGCCTCTGAGGAGATGGCCATCTCTAAGGGTGAGAAGAGGATGGAGCATTTGCCCCAATGAACAAGGTACAAGGGTGTGGTACAAGATCAAAGTGACGCATGGACCAAGCTGGCATGCATGCCTGCAGCATTCAAATGAAGGAGAAAGAAATCCCAGCTGGACAGAGGTGGGCAAAGGGCCCCAGGGAGGGAAGACAAGGGTGCACTGTGAAGAGGTGGTAGGGTGGGACCTGGAGAAGTGGGAAGAGTAGTTGGAGCAGCCCAGGTGGCAGGACAGCGTCCTAGAGGAGGGACGGCAGGACTCGGATGTGAGTAGGAGACATGCAGGAAGCCGAGCAAACACAGGGCTCCTGAGGGGCCGCTCCACCGAAGCCAAGTCAGTGGCATCAGACAGCTGCTGAGTTCTCAAAAGCTCCCTCTCCTCTGGGAGAACCGGGTGAGTGAGGGGACAGAGGAAGGATCAAGACCTTCTTTTGACCTTTCCCACTTATCTTTTTGTAACCTCTGAACTGTGTGCCTGGTATTCGAAGTCGGACAATTGAGTTTGCAAACTTATCCTAGAAAAACATGCCACCTACCTCATTGTTGGCTATGACTCCGGCCACCTGCGAGGTACTCCCCTGGGGAAGCTGTGCACCAAAGCCAGCACCTAGTTCACCTTTCAAAGCAATTCTGCAACTCCTTTCCTGGAACGGCCAGCAGAGCAGTCATAGGAGGTCTGACCACTAAGTTCACGAACCCATCCTAGAAAAAGTCCTATATCCCTTATTGCTGAAATCGCTATAGTCACCTTCGCAGTCCTGTCCTAGGGAAGCTGGGCACCAACTCCAGTCCACCTTGCAAAGCAATTCTGAAGCTCTTTATCTGGAGTAGCCATCAAAGTTGTCATTATACTACCCTTGATGCCCTGAATGTCATCAAATGTTTTCCTTTTATTTTTTCCTTTACCTTTGGGTAAAGAAAAAAGTCCCTGAGGGCCAGATTAGGTGAGTAAGGAAGGTGTTCCAATACAGTTTTGTGTTTACTGGTTAAAAACTCTGCCACAGACAGTGTGTGAGCTGGTATATTGTGATGCAAGAGCCAGGAGCTGTTGGCTAAGATTTTCAGTTAAGATTTTCCTGTTTCTCTATCAATGTTTACCTTGGTCCGCTCTGCTTCTCACAGCTGATGCTCTTGATGCATAATTTCGCACACTTTGACAGGGTTTTTGTCAGTTCTGCTCATTTGTGGCCGCCTTGACCTCTATTCATTAGTGATGGTTTCTCTCCCCTTAGAGAAACAGTTAATCCTTTTGTTAGGATCCTTTTGTTTGTACACTGAATTTTACATCATAGCATTATCCGCATAAATGTGGGCTAACACGTCCCTGAGTTCACTTCCACTTATGTTGGCAGCACTGTAAAAACAGCTTGATTGTCAGGCCTCATATGTTTCAATATTCAGCAGAATGTCCTTCTAAGGCTTTTCTTTTTGCAAAATATTCTTCACCATACATGCATGAAATTTAGAATCACCTTTCTAGATCCAAAAGAAAAAAAAATAGTATTTTGTGGGGATTGCTTTAAATGTATATATTAACTTGGGGGTAATTGACATCATTATGATGGTGAAGCACCTTATCCAATTGGAAGGAACATCTACCCTTGTGTCTCGAAGCTGTAAGGCTTCACACGTATCCTGTTAACTTCATTCTCAAGTATTTTATCCTATCCATTGCTGTGAGGTATTTTCTTCCATTTGGGCTCATATCTTCCAATGAATTATAAACTATTTTATTTTTAACAGTGCCTCAGGTAATTCTAAGGTATAAAAAAAACACTGCTTCAAATGGAAATTCATTGTTATCCTTCAAAGGAAAAGTTATGGTTTAAATCTTAATTCCTAGCTCGGCGCCTGTGGCTCAAAGGGTTAAGGTGCCAGCCGTGTGCACCTGAGCTGTGGGTTCGAATCCAGCCCAGGCCCACCAAACAACAATGACGGCTGCAACCAAAAAATGGCCAGGCATTGTTGTGGGCGCCTGTAGTCCAAGCTACTTGGGAGGCAGAGGCAGGAGACTCGCTTGAGCCCAGGAATTGGAGGTTGCTGTGAGCTGTGATGCCACAGCACTCTATCCAGGGTGACAGCTTAAGGCTCTGTCTCAAAAAATAAAAATAAAAATAAATCTTAATTCCCCAAATTAGTCGCCTTTCTTCCAGATTCTCTGTTACCACAGTGACCTTTGTTCCCATTTTGTCCCCTGGGTAACCTCACAGTGATCTCTGATCTTTCCCTTCTGTGCCCCACCTGTGGCTGTGGACAAATCTATCTGCTTCATTGTTCAGACATGGCTTTTAATTCCTATCCCCAAATCCCCTGGCAAGGCTCTGTGCCACGCCTGCCTCTTTACACGTTGCCTTTCCTTGGAATCTGGCTCCTCCGTCCTGTTTGGAGCCTTCTCCCCTGCTCCGATCACATTGCTCCGTGCTGCCGGCCACAGGGTCCCATCAATCACCTGTGTCCAAGGCAGACTTGTGACAGCAGCCGCCAGCTGCCCCACCCCGGGCATGGGTGCTCTCTGCCAGCCAGTGCCTTGGACCTGGCTCTCACACTCCTCTGTGGTCCTCTCCACAGATTTCCCAGTTCTCTGTGTGGCATCATTGCCTTCCCTGGCCACCTTTCAGCACAGCTCTCTCTTTCACTTACAGATTGAGGTTTGACATGTTTGAGAAGTTTGCTCTGGTTAACTTTGCAAGCTTTCCGATTCGTGTCATCCATCTCCTGATTTCCTCCCATACAGCCAGTGAAGTGGTTCACAGCGGGGTTTGGGCGTCAGACTAAACTCCATATACTCTTGGCCCCTCACACACTAAACCCATACACCAAGCATATTTCTTCACCTCTCTCGTGCCTTGGTTTCCTCTTCTCTGATACATAGTTATGGTGCCTCTTTCACAGAGTTTGTGCGAGCATTAGAAGAACCAATGATCACACAATCTTTAGAGCAGTGCCTAGCAAAGGTGAAAAAATGCTGAAAATCTTTATCCCTGCATGAATAGTGAGCTTATAACATGCTAAATAACCCTCTGGAAAGCAGGCCTGATATTCCTTTTTATTTTATTGGCAATGTGGGAACCATACTTCATACGATGTCTTTTTAAAAGCATTAATTAATTAATTTTTGAAATAGGTAATACATAGAGTTGGACAATTAAATTTGTGAAGTCATCGTAGAAAAAGTGCTACATACCTTCTATCACTCCCCTGGGGAAGCTGTGCATCATTGCCACGCTTCAAAGCAACTTTGGAACTCTTCTTCTGGAATGGCCATCAGAGCTGTCATCATATGAGGTTAGACAACTAAGTTCACAATCTCATTAGAACTTAATTGCCAGACCTCATACACTAGTATAAAGTCTATGTAATGAAGAGTGTTGTACTGGTGCAGGAAGAGATAGACTAACAGAAAGAACATCACAGAAAGTCTAAAAAGAGGCCCCAAAACATATGGAACTTAGATATATAAAGGTGACATCCTAAGCCAGGGAAGCAAGATGGACTTTTAATAAGAAGCAATGGGACGGGCGGTGCCTGTGGCTTAGTCAGTAAGGCGCCGGCCCCATATACCGAGGGTGGCGGGTTCAAACCCAGCCCTGGCCGAACTGCAACAAAAAAAATAGCCAGGCATTGTGGCCGGCGCCTGTAGTCCCAGCTACTCGGGAGGCTGAGGCAAGAGAATCGCTTAAGCCCAGGAATTGGAGGTTGCTGTGAGCTGTGATGCCATTGCACTCTACTGAGGGTGATAAAGTGAGATTGTCTCTACAAAAAAAAAAAAGAAAGAAAAAAAAAAGAAGCAATGGGACAATTGGATAGTCTCTTGGAAAAAGATGAATTTGAATCCATACCTCACACCATATACCTGATTAAATAAGAGATGTATCAGATCAGAATGTAAAGAAATGAAGCAAAGATTAAAAACAAACATGGGTGAATTCCTTTACAACTGGGTAGTGAGGAAGGCCCATTATGACTCAATAAGTTCAACATCATAATAATCTTTATAGCAAAAAAAAAATGCAATGAAAAGACAAAAGAAAATATTTGCATCTTACATCACAAAGAGTCAAACCAATTTCCTTAATACATAAATAGTGCTTAGACTTTAAGAAGAAAAAGACAAAACAAAACAACAAAAAAGCCTCAGATAGAAGAAACACAAACAAGCAGATTATGGAAAAAGATAGACAGATGGCCTTGAAATGTATGACAAAATGCTCCACCCTTCCTTATTTTAAGAGAAATGCATATTGAAAACACACCCTCTCCCCAACTGGATCACAGGCAATACAAATGCTGGGCAGTACATCCTGTGGGCAGGCTGGGCGAAAACAGACAGCCATGCTCTTCTGGTGAGTGAATAACTGTACAATTGCTATGGAAGAGAATTTAGAAAATACTAAGAAAATTACATATGCAATTTACCTTTGACTCAGCCCACTTCTAGGAACCTATTCCTAAGATACACTTTCACTAATACTGAAACATTGTAAACGCAAGGTTTATTGTGGCACTGTTCATGATAGTGAAAGACTGGAAGCAGCCCGAATGTTTATTGAGAGGAGGCTGATGGAATAAATTGTGCTACATCCACATGTCACAATGTTGTGCAGTCATTAAAAAGAATTAGAAAGATCTTCATGAACTGATAATTTCCAGAATATATCACATGTAAAAAAATAAAGATCTAGAACTGGGTATATGGGATGCAATCTTTTATGTAAGAAAGGAGACATATTTGCTCACTTTGGCAAAGAGAAACATGGGCATGATAAACAAAACTAATGACAATGGTGCCTATAGAGGGTGAGCAGAAACATAAGAATATGCCTTCTTGGGCGGCGCCTGTGGCTCAGTGAGTAGGGCGTCAGCCCCATATACCGAGGTGGCAGGTTCAAACCCAGCCCCAGCCAAACTGCAACAAAACATAGCTAGGCATTGTGGATGGCATGTGTGTGGTCCTCGGGAGACTGAGGCAAGAGAAGCACCTAAGCCCAAGAGCTGGAGGTTGCTGTGAGTGGTGACGCCACGGCACTATACCAAGGGCAACAAAGTAAGACTCTGTTTCTAAAAAAAAGAATATGCCTTCTTGTATGATTTTGAGTTTTGAACCATGTCAGTGATTTATAGATTCAAAAACGAAATTGAAATATAAAAATCAAAGGAAAAAGCAAATCCTGAAACAGAGCACAAACAGCACGAACAAACCTAGTGCATATCAAATTAATAACCTGGATAACTGAGTAAAGACCCGATCCTTGTCAATTTTGAAAAGTACCCTGTACATTCATAGTGAGATACATTCAAAGTGTAAAAAGAACTGCAAAGAAACGGGAAAATTCCCTCAGTAGTTTTATTAGTTGTAACTCTGAATCGTAATTTGAAACTATTTGATAATTTTTGGATAATGCCAATACTAAATCAATGTACTTCTGAGAAACCAAGATTTTCACTCTAAGTGACACAAGAAGAAGGAAGGAAAATCCCTGTGAATGTTAATTCGAATTAGAGCAATGAGTGGGGATGGATTTAAGCATCTGAATGAACAGTGACTGCGTTTGAATAATCTGTGAGTTCTAAAGTGAAAGGGGTAGAGGAGCAGGGTTCTCTACAGAAGAATGCCACTAATAAACATAGAATGATAACATGAGAAAAATCATTATTTTGTCACCCCCAATTAAGAATCCATGCAGGCAAAGATCACCAGTAACTGGATGCTAAAACCTCTGGGTGAGGGGGTATCGGGGAGAAGGTGAGAAGACAGGACCAGGGAGAGGGCGGCAGCACCTGCTGCCCGGGACTCCAGGAAATTGTCTCGCCAAAATGTTTAGGCTGAACCCAATCAAGCCTTTTCAGGCACAACTTCATGTTTTCAGGAAGGTGACACCATGAAGAAACAATCAGACCCCAAATGTGGGGTATTCTGCAAGAAAACTGGCCTAGATAGTTAAAAATGAATCAATATCATTAAAAAAAAATCCAAAGAGCCTGTTCTGGTCGAAAGACACCAAAGAGATAGAACCCAGTGAAATACTACCTGAACCTGCATTAGATCCTACGTGGAAAAGAAAGAAGGAAAGGAAGGAAGGAAAAAGGAAGGAAGGAAGGAAGGGAGAGAGAGAAGGGGGGAGAGAGGGAAGGAAGGAGGGAGGGAGGGAAGGGGGGAACGGGGGAGGGAGGGGAAGGACAACCTGAGAAGGCATTTGTGGTACAAATTGAAGAAATTTGAACATTAACGGGATATTAGGTGATATTTACAGAATTTTTGTTAATTTTCTTAGGTATGAAATCGTAGTTGCATAGAAGACTGCTTACTTATAGGAGTTTAATACTGAAATATCTGGAGAGTTACCACAATTTCCACATCCAGCTTCAACTAGTTCAGCCAGAAGAAGAGGAAGAATTCACATCAGTAACTTACTGGCATTTTAATTTGCTTTTCTTCTTTTATGTGGTGGTTCATCTTACATACTTGCTGGCCATTTGTGGTTCTATGAATAGTCTTTATATCCTTTGCCCATTTTCCTCTTGAAATATTTTTCTATTTTGAGAACTTTCATATATCAAGGATTTTAGTAATCTCTCACGTATATTGCAAATGTTTTCCAGTTCATTTCCTTAGCTCATTTGTGCCTCCACCAATCCCGGAGAACAGCAGAGCAGGTGGAATAATCCCCACTTAATTGGTAGGGAAACTAGACTCCTGGGAAGTGTCTGCCCAGAGTAACAGGGCTGGGGGGAGACCTTGTGCGCCAGGCGGTCCTACTGCTCCCAGAGGGACTTGCGTTCTGATGGCATCCTTTAGAATTATGGGACAAATAATTTTTCCCTTATACAAATCAAAATTACTTAAATATGTGGGCTTCAATTTCTTCCTCTTGGGGGGAAGGAGTTGAACTAAATGAACTCTTAATCCCTTTTCAGCTCTGCTGTCTTTTGATTCTGTGATTTAAGGTTGTGGTCCCCAAGCCCCTGGATGGCAGACTGGCACCGGTCCATGGCCTGTGACACAGCAGGAGCTGAGCTGCAGGTGAGCAAGAGAAGTGTCACCTGCTGTTAACAGCTGCTGCCCGTGCTTATCTCACTGCCTGGGCTTAGATCAGCAGCTGCATTAGAGGCAGTGGCCCTCCCGTAACTGTGCATGTGTGAGGGATCCGGGTTGCTCACCCCGTATGAGCGTCCAATGTCTGATGATCTGACGTGGAGATGTGATGCTCTTAATCACCCTCAAATCATCCCCCCAACTCTTAGTCCATGGAAAAATTGTCTTCCATGAAACCAGTTCTTGGTGCCACAAAGGTTGGGGGCCACTGATTTAAGGCACGAGAGAGATCACTGGAAAGAAAGCATTGTCTTTATCCTCCCCTCCCCACTCACTAAAAAGAGGAAGGACTGTCTATCCTCCAAGTGTGGATGTGTGCTGAAGAGGTGGGGAAGGCAGCTGGGCCATCTATCTCCACGTATGACATTTTCAGGGTGAATGTCCTCAACGGTGCATTCCCGAGAGCACTTCCTTCCTAGACTTCCCTGAGTCCTGCCATGCTTCTGTTCCACCAAAGCAAATTGAGCACACGTTGCAACAATAAACGGCAGCGTCTGTGTTCCGCTGCTGGAGAGCTCTGATCGCCAGCTGCTACTTCTTCCCGCAAGCCCTGCAGAAAGAACCTGGTCACGGCTTCATCGTCCACTCAGCACTGCACGGCAAGAAACAGCTGGGACTCGATTAACATCAACACGCCTTACTACAAAGTAAATATATGTTCATTTAGGCAGGTTTAGAAAATAGATACTCTAAAATGAGGAAATAAAAATCATCAGAAACATACCACCTTTTGTTTAAAACCTCAGTTGATATGAGGGTAAAAATTTCGGTTCCACTGTTTGCATTTCCCAGGGGAGCCCTTCCCCCAGGGGTGTGCTGTGTCCCCTCACATTGTGCAATCAGTCTGGCTCTGTGGGTCAGGCTCGAGTGCTGAGGCGCCAGTCGAGCTCCCAGCAGCCTGACCCTCCTGCCTCAGCCTCCCAGAGTGCTAGGACTACAGGCCAAATATACCACCATTTTTACCAACTGTTCACATTTTTGGTGTTTTTTGTGTTTATGCAAAAAATGGGAACAAATGATCGCAGTTTACTTATTCACTCAAAGTATATATTGAAAATCTTTTCATGGGTTTTAGTAAATACACTCAGTAGCTCTATTTTAAGGAAAGAATCATAAATATGCACAAAGATCTGTTCTATGCAACATTTTTGTAATAATGGATCATAGAAAAGGTAAATAGAAAACGACCTAGATGCCCAACTATAGGTGATCTGTAAGATACACATCTACAGTGGATAAAACAGCAGTATGTTGATAAATTGCCATCGGGAAAGGCTGCCACACGTTGCCTTCCACCAGTGTGAAAGTCCATTTCTCCCCCATCCCCGATGAACAACTTCACTCTTTCAGGATGTATCAACCTGAGACAAACATTTCCTTGTTTGAATTAAATTAACTATTCGATATTCTTCTTTCCTAAGGCTATTTTATGTCTTTTGTCCTTCTTTTTCTTAGGGCATTTTTTGTTTCCTTATAGATTTATAAATATTGCTTATATCCTGGGGATAGGGTTAGGATTGTATATTTTCAATCAAGCCTAGCAATGATTTACTTTGTGTTTTCTGCCTTGGTATCACATTTACAAAAGCTTTCCTATTATTTTAGTCTGGCTTTCACCATTTTCAGAAATACAGGCTCGTTCATAATGTTCAGAGAAAGGGGAGGAGGGGCCAATGTGTGTTGTAAGACAATGCTGAGTAGATGTGAATCCGGAACACACAGGAACTCTAAGGCCGGGGTCTCCAAGGTCAGGACACTCAACACTGGAGTGTGGGAAGAAATTACGTATAAAATGTGGGAAAAATAATTTTTAATTTTAATTTTTATAAAAAGTAGAGCAAATGTACATAAGAATATGAAAAAATGTATGCAGTTTATAGAATAAAAAACACTCATGTATCTACCATCTGAGCTAATTTATCTATCTTATCCTTTCAAATTTTGGGTTTTCCTTTATTTCCACATACCGCCCTGGCAACAAATTCTAAATATTTTTGTATAGCAGTACATGTATATAATTTATAAATAAGTAAATGTATATATATTGGAGGACACGTGTCATTTTTTTTAATTGATTGCTTTCATGACAAACTTTGGAGACTACTTTACATGACAAAATTTGCTCCAGGTGGCACCGGAAAGTGACTCCCAACTCTGGGAATCACTTGAAGTCCGAGTGGGTCTTCAAATTTGTTACAGATTCTGTATAGTTATTGCAAATTTAATCATCTTTAAATATAATGATCTGGTGTTTGCATATTTACAGTGGACGCTGACTAGATACATAAGACAATCAAGAGTTTAATTATACTGTTTGGCAAACTGGTTGGGGCAGAATGTCTAAACATTGTCTTATTCTTTATCTCTTATGTGGTTATTTGATCCCAGAGGCGCTCTCCAGGGACTGTGTCTATTTATCTATCCCAGTACTTAGCCTAACATAGATGATCAAAAAAGGTTGACTTCATCAATGAATCGGTGCCTGTTTGGTGCTGTAATCTCTCACACTGCAGACAGTGCTTTCTGAGACTGTGGGGTTGGTGCCTTCTGTACTGGCGTGGGCAGGGGTCCATGAGTTTGGGGGAAGCCCCCAAGGCCAGCCAGTAGAGGGAAAAGCAAGCCGTCCCAAGTCCTGCCCTGCTTTGGACACTAAAAGTTTGCCTGTTGCTGTTGAGAATGGAATTTAATCCTTGCAGGGCTCCATAGCCTTGATTTCTTCTGTTAACTAAGAGCACCTTACCAGAGCCTGAGCTGACGGGCAGAGTTAGGCTCTCGCAGCTTCCCTTGGTTCCATCAGCGGTTCTCAGCAGTCTGACTACGCCAGGGCCCACAGAGATCCGGTGATTCTCCATCTGGTTTCAGTTTATTTCAGAATGCACTGAGCCTCACAGTCTAACCAGACAGTCTGTCTCTTTGCTTTTTGATGGAATTATATCAACACATTGGAGAAACCCTTGGTATCCTGTGCTGAACAAAAGTTCTGAGAGTGGGGCGGCTCCTGTGGCTCAGCGAGCAGGGCGCCGGCCCCATATACCAAAGGTGGCAGGTTCAAGCCCGGCCTCGGCCGAACTGCCAAAACAAAAAAATAGCCGGGCGCTATGGCAGACGCCTGTAGTCCCAGCTACTAGGGAGGCTGAGGCAAGAGAATCGCTTAAGCCCAAGAGCTGGAGGTTGCTGTGATCAGTGTGACGCCACGGCACTCTACCCAGGGCGATAAAGTGAGACTCTGTCTCTAAAAAAAAAAAAAAAAAGT
>CAUYON010195381.1:0-13824 GCA_963573935.1 Arctocebus calabarensis | reverse complement strand
CATGAAGGGCTAGAAAACAGCCAGACTCTTACCCAGATACCTCCATTGCTATTACAGATTATGTAGAAAGAAGCTCATGTCTAAATAAATGTTAGCGTAATATTCCATGGTATACATGTACCACAACTTATTAATCCATTCGTGAATCGATGGGCACTTATGTTTCTTCCATGACTTAGCAATTATGAATTGGGCTGCAATGAACATTCTGGTACAGATGTCTTTGTTATGTGATTTTTGGTCTTCTGAGTATATACCTTTAACAAATATGAAAGAAAGATGGAGACTTTACTTCTTTCACGTTTACATGAATGGAGCTGGAACATATTCTTCTAAGCAAAGTATCACAAGAATAGAAGAAAAAGTATCCAATGTACTCAGCCCTACTATGAAGCTAATTTATAGCTGTTGTATGAATGGTATAAGCCAACTATAACACAAGAATATGGGGAAAGAGGTAAGGGTAGGGACGGGAGAGGGGAGGTTGGGCAGAGGGAGAGTAATTGGTGAGGTCACACCTACGGTGCATCTTAGAAGGGTACAGGCGAACCTTGCTAAATGCAGAATATGAATGTCTTCATATAATAATGGAGAAATTGCCAGGAAGGCTATGTTAATCAGTTTGATGAAAATAGTTAAGATTGTATATGAAACCAGCACATTGTACCCCTTGATTGCACTATTGTACACAGCTATGATTTAATGATAAAGGTAATAAAAAAAAATTTCAGATTGTTAAAAAAAAAAAAAGAAAAAAGAACGGTGGTGAATATGAGATCTGCCGAATCTCTATTAGAAGATTGTATTCCTGTTCCACATTTGTACTAGCCTGTTGATTTCTAATAATGGAAAGCTGAGGTTATGAATTAGTTTTAAACAAGGAAGTCATGACATTAGAACTGAGAGATGTGGTCAGTGACACTAGTTTGCAGGCTTGACTCCATGTGTGTGTGCACGCATGCACACGTGTGTACACATACAAGGTTCTGTCTGCCTGGACTTTACTCTCTCCCAGGGTTGCTAAGTAGAGCTCCCAGTTTTCTAGGAAGTTTACTTGAAGAAGTTTTACTTACCTCTTACTGAGAAGTGTTGCCCTCTTTTGGATAGAATTACCCTGGTACAAAAAGAAAGGACATTGATAAATAAGCAATTATTTCTAGAAGATATCACCAGATAATATTCAGTGAGCCATTAGTTAAATGTAATAGATAGCATTTTTACATATTTTTTTTGTATGCATAAGTACATATAATTTTCAAGGACCAAAGTTTTTCATGTATTATTGTCATTTGTGTTACCTTTTTACATAGTGATACAAATAAACAAAGGCACAGAAAGGTAAAGTACATTGTCCAAGGTCATATAGTACATGGCATGGCTAGGTCTTGGACCTGGGTCCTGTGAAGCCATACTCTTGGCTCTCTCAACTATACCATTTTACCTTTGACTCAGCCAATGTTCCTTCAAGACACTTACAGGTTACAAAAACTACACATGCACATACTAAGAGATCAATTTTAAAATCCATAAAACTCTAAAATTAAGAATATATGCTAGATTTCTATGGCATCCCTCTTACAAAACATTTTCTCAATAATCCATTAGGGATTTAAAGTTAAAAAAATGAAAAATATTTTTCTTAGTTATTTCATTGTTCTTTTAACTTCCTTGAGGGATTAATAAAAGGAAGAATTATGATACCATTTGAGGCCTGGAAGTTCACAGAATGGGAATTAGACGTTTAGGGTTACAAGTTTGGTTCAGTAGGAGAGAAAGCTGAAGTGGTGTCCCAAGCAGTCTGCTGCGAAGGCAGCCTCTCTAAAGTTGCTCAAACACGGAAAGACCATTGACCCATAACAGGACTCTGACGAACTTGATGAGACAACTGTTTTTTTCTTTGATAAGGTGTTTGATAAGGTATTTGAAGGAATACCTTAACAGGCCCCTGGGGATAGATGGTGGGACATATTAGGCCATGCCAAACTCGGTTCTAGATAGTTGGGCCCAGTCAATTTTAGTTTAGTTTGCTGAGGAGAATATGCAAGCATGGGGGCCAGAATGAGTAGTTCAAGATGATGGGAATTGCGGATGTAATATCTTTCCAAATGTGTGGATGACCCCTGGACAATGGTCAGTTGTTGGTATTTGCTTTCAGGGAAGAGATGAATTCTCTTGTGTGAAATTGATCACACCATTTATCTGGATACCTATAATTTCTGGTGATTGTCAACCTTGGCTTTAAAGCCAATATAAATTATAAAAAATTAAAGCCCAACAGAAGTTTAACTTTTAACCCTATACGCCTGCTGCCAGGAAACATCGAGGCCACCAGTGGACTGGTGCCCTCTATCCATTTGCTCTGTCTCCCTGAGACCTCTGCATGTGTGTTGGTGACTTCATGATGTGAGATGTGAACAGATACTGAAACTGTATGCTAAAGAAGCAATGACTTCCTCTGTCTAACTCACAGGACAACTCTACCAGGTGGTGACAGATGCCTGGTACTCCGTGTTGTGAAAGATTCAGAACTGTGTTGGGATCGTCAGGAAAGAGTACTGTGATTGCAGAAGATGAGGGGGTGGCGTGTGTGCGGGGTCTTGAACTCCCTTCTATAGAGCGTACCCTCAAATGTTCCTTCCAGTTTCCGTTCTGAATCCTAGCAGGTCATAGGCTAGCTTTTTGAGAATTTGTCAATTGTATGGCTATAAGAAGAGAATGTAGAATGTAGATGGTGCCTTAGCATCTCATTTGTTTGTCTGGGTTGGGATGCTTTGGAATTATAGTTGGTACTATTCTTGGGAAGATTGGGTATGTCTTTGGTGGCTTATAGTGTTTTGAAAACTCCTTTGAAAGGCAATGACACCGGGAGACACTGAGTTAGGAGTGGAGAGCTTGCCTCATTATTTTGGCTGTTACATTGTTTCCCTGCAGAGTTCATGTTCAAGACTTTTGACCTAGGGAGAAAAGAAACAAGACAAAGATTAAATAAAGTATAATCAGATATTCACACAATGTGATAGTTATTTAGAAATAGATTTTTATTCTGAAGCTGCGCTGCTCAATATTATGGCCATTGACTGTCTGTAGACAGTTCCTCTAGTATACTAGCCATTTTCCATGTACTCAGTAGTCACAAGGAGTGGTGGTTACTTATTGAACAGCACAGAAAATTCTAGTGGGCAGCCCTGTTCTAGAATCTTAGCTTAACAGTCAAGCCATGACTGATACGCAAAGGATCTTGAGAGACTTGAAGGTGACTTTGGGGAACAAGTCCTAAGACCCTGGGCTTTATGCCACAGTTGGTACATGGCCTGTTTCCAGGCTACATACAGTTTTGGTCTCTTGTTTGAATCCCAAGATTCTGAAATATCTAATAAACTGAAATACTTTTGGATTGAGTTAAGATTTAACTTACTAAAGGATCAAGAAATGGAGGTGTGAGCATTTTGGTTTTGGTTTCTTGACAAACTCAGTGTTTTATGGCCACAGAGTTTTCCCTTTATCATTTCTAATTTTAAATGTTTATAGTTCAATATAGTCCACAGTTCTAGGTTTTATAATGTCCTAGATGTTGTGTGTGTATAGAGATTAGTTTTGTGCCTATCCCATATAGTGGGTTTCCATACATTTGGGGTGCTGAAGATGGTATTAGTTTTAAGACCTTTCTGTGAAATATAATGAATACCCTGCTTATCTAGGTGCCCACCACTGACACTTTCTATAGGACGTAATTTTGCTTGTAATATACAGTCAAATAGTAATGTGATCAAGAGATGAAATTAAGAAGGGAGGTGTGTTTCTGCAGTCTTTTAAGAAAGATGGGTAAAGGACGTGAGTTTTAAAATTGGTGTGGTCCAGCAGGGGTCAACCAGGTCGCTAACAGAGGGGAAAGATGCTTGGTGTTTGGGCTCATTCAATCCCAGGGAGGAGTTGGTCTGAAAACCATTTGCTCTGACTCAGGCTGAGATGGAGTTACCACTAAAACCAGGATGTTCCTTTGTTTGCCAAAGCTCACACTTCTCTTTCAAGGAACCGAGTCTCTAGTTCTTCTTCTATTTTCTTCAAAGTTTCCTGGTACTTCTTTAAAGAGAAATAAAGGACATCACAGTTACTACTAAGAAGCTTCATAATTTTTCTAAGCATAGCAAGCACTTATCACTACATTGAACCATGTGTGTTTGGTGTTTCCACTGCCACTTTCTCTGTTTTCATAGACCCCACTCCGCCCCGATCTCTCACTATGCTCACCATTGGGCAGGTGTACAATGTGTGTAATCAGGGTAGCAGAAAATCACATTTGGCAGAAATGTGCATTGTTCATTTAAGAGTGCAGAAATTGGGACACCAGGGAGTCAAAGGACAATAAAGTGATATTGGTGGCGGGGTGCTGATGGCTGATCTTAAAATCTGCTGGTAGTGCCACCTCAAAGAGTTAAAAACATTCTAGCCAGTAGTCTTTGAAGAGCCTGGTTCCAGTTCTCCCTGTACCTTAACAGAAGCATCAGTATCCCTTTACTGGGAGGCTGTACCTTTATGCAGATGGCTTGATCTTCACAAAGCTGGGCCACAAATGCATAGTCCTCCATTACCTGGGAAATCAAAACGTGGTCATAAATTTCTCTCAGAATCAATGCATACACATTTCCTCTTGCGTCCCACCTTCTTATTGTGGTTTATAATTGTTGTAGACATTTTTTCCCTCTATCTGTCAGTTCATTTTGTGTGTAAGAGGAAATACAGGGAGACAAGAGTGAACCAACACTCTGGATTCTGGCTATATAAAAGGAGGAGTGAAGTCTTTCAAGATTGATGTTATTTCTAAGAGAAATTGCTAAGCAAGACAAGAATGGTAGGGGTGAGGGTAGCATCAGATGAACACTAAAAGGTGAGGAGTTTAAACCAGCAGGTTCACCGAGCAGCTGTGTGTGGGTATGTGTGTGAGTAACAAGCCACATGGGAATGACGGTCCAGATGGGAATTATTCAGGGGCAATTGTGAAAGGAGGAGATGCTGACATAAGAAACAGAATCTAGGATCTATTCTGTAGGCTGTTACTGAGAAGGTAATCTGGGGAATTGCCTTCATCTTCCATTTCTTTACCCCTTTCTGGCCCCCTAATGGTCCAGGACCTGGAACCTTATTATAATTATAAGCCAATCATGGGAAGAATGTATTCAATTGTCTGATTGAGGAACAAGATTTTCTTCCCTGAGTACCCGTGACAATGAAGTCCCTCTTGTTACCTTGATCAGCTCCTTCTCTTGGTCGGCACAGGAAGCTTCCAGCTGTTGTAACTTAACCTGAAGAAAGCAGAAGAGACCTGTAATGCAGCAAGGTGAAAACTATAGGAATGAAATATTATTCCCAAGGCTATGTCACAGGCTGCTTGGGAGCTTCGGGGCCATGATTTTCGCTGCCTTATTGAGGAAGGAGTTAAGCCGTCCAGTGCCCTTTGTAGCTGCTCGGTGAACCTGCTGTTTTATACTCCTCACCTTTTAGAGTTCATCTGATGCACCCTCACACCCATCATTCTTGTCTTGCTTAGCAATTTCTCTTAGAGACAACATCAGTCTTGAAAGACATCACTCTACCTTTTATATAGTCAGAACCCAGGGTATTGGCTCACTGTTTTCTCCCTGTATTTTCTCTTCTCTCTTTTCTTTCCTCAAATATTTGGAAAAGCATTATTCTGTTTCCGCTGTTAGCCTGGAGTGAAGTGGGGGGTGGTACTAAGGAGGTGTGGTGAACAGGATGGGCAGATTCCCTACCCTCATGGAGCTGACATCCTAGCTGGGGGGCACGAATAAGTCAAGGTGACAATGGGATGTGACAGGAAGAAAATAAAGGACAGATTAATGAGATACAGTGCTGGTGGGGGTGTGAGAGATCAGTGGGAGAGGTGGAGGTTGGTGGTTGGTGAAGGCCTCTCTGATGATGCTTGAGCTGAAATCTAAATCATAAACACAGTAGAATCTCCATAGTCGACCACCTCCTGACAGTGAGCACCTCCTTAAGTTGTCTTATTTTTCCTAGACCAGATATGTACATATCAGTGCAGTAGGCCTAGTTCCTTATGTTGACCACCTTTGTATGCTCACCAGTTTGTTACAGTCCCTTAGGTGATCAACTTACAGAAGTTTGATTGTATTAGCCAAATGGAGCCCTGCAAGAAATACATCCTCTGGGGAGGCTACAGCAAGGCCCCAGACCATGAAGCTGCACAGATTTGATGTGTGAAGGAATTGTATGGCTGGAGCACAGGGAAGGCTGGTAGGAAGGAGAGGAGGAAGGGAAAGGCAGGCAGGGGCTCAGGGCCTTGTGGCTTCTAGAAGGAGTTTAGTTTTTTATTCTTATTGCAGTTAGAGGCCAGGAGACAGCTTGAATTTTTTTTTTCTGTCACCCTGGGTAATGCCATGGCATCACAGCTCACAGCAACCTCAAACTCTTGGGCTCAAGTGATCCTCTTGCTTCAGCCTCCTGAGTAGCTGGGACTATAGGCACTTAGCACAATACCTGGTTAGTTTTTCTATGTTTAGTAAAGATGGGGTCTTGATCTTGCTCTTGCTCAGGCTGCTCTGGAACTTTTGATCTCAAGCAATCCACTCCCAGAGTTCTAGGATTACAGGTGTGAGCTTCTGTACTGGGCCCCAGCTTATATTGTTAGAACAGTCTTTTCTGTGTCTGAAAAATGGATTGTTTGGGAGTAAAAGTAGAAGCAGGGAGACCAGTTGAGAGGAGGCCCTAGTTCTCCAGGCACAAACTTACGGGGCTTTGCAGAAGGGCAGCAGTAATGGTGGGAGTGGGTAAAGAGGAGCAGATGTGCTGGGTGGATGGTGGAGTGGGGCAGACATGACCACCTTTCTCTTTGCACCCTGTGGTCCCCACTTCTAGCTAGGTGCTGTTATTTTACAAGTGGGCTCTTCTGGCAGTTTCTTTCCCCTACAGTTAATTACAGCCAGGGCCAGCCAGCCCTGAGGCTGAGGGTGGTGCTACCCTCCCCCCTACCATTGGGGAGAGTCCCTCTTGTGAGAGACTCTCCAGTGGTGAGACTCACAAGGGGCCGAAGCAGCCACCCTTCTCAGCTGCTGACCTGCTTACCAGCACGCTGGAGCAGCAGGGGCAAAGAGATGCTGTACATGTCACAGAACCAGAGACCCTACCTGAGAATCTGACAAAATAGGAGGGCAAAAGAGAGTGGTTCAGAGAATTAGCGATCCTCTAGAACTTTTGAGGGCTGGGCTGCCAGTAAAATAATGGGCATTGTTCTCATAAAGCCTGGGGCTCTATCCTCTGTCCACTCAGCTCACCTGGCACAGCCAGCACAGCCATATTCAAAATGTTGCTACTCAATTCCTTCTGGGCTTACCTTTCAGGCAAAAGAAGGGATCTTGGAAGAAAATCAGTCCCCTGGTTGCCACAGTCACATAGCAAGTGGAGTCAAGGGTCTCTGCAACCCTTTCTTGTTTTAACTCTAGTTTCTTCCTGATGTATACTCAGGGGTCTGCTTTCTTTTTCAGATATCTTTCCAGATAACTTTCCTGGATGAGCGTAGCCAAGAAAGCTAACTTGGTGGCTTTGGTCCTCCTGTTTTTGTGGCCACCAACACTAAATTGGCCAGCAGAAATTGGGCAGTGATCACCTCTACTTTCACCTGCTATTCCTATTTGTAGAGTATCCATATCTTTAGAAGCTTCGTACACACAGCAAAGCATGGGATTTAGAAGGTAAAGAGGAGCTAGCTGAGGTCAGGACTGAGATGTAACTCTGGATAAAATATTGAGAATAATTTTTATCTACTTTCTAAATAAAAAAGTCTGTAATTCGTGCTTTTTTGTTCTGTTTTTTTTTTTTTTTTCCCTAATCAGGTAGGTCGTTGCTGGCCCCAGGTTATCAGCTCTGGAACACAATCAGAGAAATTCTAAGCACTGTATGATGTGCTTGGCAGGTAGTGATCACTGAATCTGTGACTGACCACTTGAATGAAGACTTTTCTGGATCAGAATCAATGACAGAGTAAATTGCTAAGCGCTCTGTAGACTTACAAATCTTATTTCTGCCTGTGTGAATTCATGCTTGTGTCTTAGTGAGACTTTTAAAATAATAACTTAAAAATGATATGGCTTTTGGGGGTTTCAATCATCCAAAAAGGAAAGAATATTCTATATACATTTTGTCTTTTAATTCTCAAGCTAAGGCTGAGTGGAACTTTACACACTAAATTAGGTGCTGGGATCAGGATATAAACCAGGAACTTCAACTGCCTCAAATGCTATATATGCATTTGTATCTGTCCTTCCTAATAAAAAAGAGAACAGAAACTATGGGTCCAGAGTGACATTCCTTACTAAGGGCCGAGGAGAATTCAGCACCTCGCGGCTCAGGCTTATTCCTGACATGGGCAAAAACTACCACGAATGTGTCCCAACCTTGACAACTGTTTCCACCTTAACAGATTGTTTCCGGTCACACAGCCCACCCTCATTCAGGATTGCTTTTTCATTTACCTTTGACTCTTCTGGGGTTCCATCTAGATTGCTTTGTTCACACTTGGTTACCTTTTGTGATTTCCTTGTAAGCTACAGTTTGAAATAAAAAGTACATTTTAAATGAAAAGTGCATTAAATTTAAAAATGTAGATGGCAAAGAAGTTCTCTGGTATGTGGGGTCAGTAACTATGGCTTTGATAAAAGCTTCCAGGAGATAGTCCCTTGGGAGACACGCGGTGCCATGTACAAACATCTTTGTTCTACCTCCATCTCGCTCTCACTAACCTTGGCCACCAGTGCCAGAGGTCACTCAAGGCCAGAGTCCTTCCCCTAACTCCTAATTCATGCTGGGTTACTCCGAGCTGGAGGCATGTGTCAGAGATAAAGTAATCAAAGGACGTCTGCTGTATTCTGAGGAGCATTGGGATAAAAGGAAGTGCCCAGACAAGGAAAAGGGAATCCTTGGGGCTTACATGACTCTTTTTTTCTTTTTTTAATTCTTTGCTGAAAGGAAAATTTCAATCTTACCACAAAGGTCCCAGTTAATCATCTCAACAGGGTACCTGTTGGAATCCATTTATTCATATTAGAATAAAGAACCCATGGGACTATGGAATACCCTATTTACTCATTTAACCACATATTTGCAGAGAAAAATCCATGGCCTTTCCGTCAGGGGCCTCAGGCTTAAGAGAGTGGCTCATAGAGCTGTACCCACTCCAAGCACAGATTTCTCTGGGATGTGGGTCTCTTTCTGATAAACCTCCCCCTTGCCTCTGAGATGAATGGGGGGGGGGTACTGATGAATGGGAGCACTGATCCCCCACCTCACCTTTCTTTGAAGTTCTGTTATACTGTGGACCAGAGTGTCATTCTTCCTTTCCTGTGGAGAGAAAGCAGCCGAGGATAAGTCTGCGTCTGTCCACCGCCACCTGTTCTTGCCCACTCCACTGTTATCCATTTTACCCCAGCCAAGTTTTCCTCCAGGACTTCTACCTGGTGCATTGTAATGTGTCCACTGCGACTTAACAGGGCTAGAGATGCCTATCTGTGGGGTTTCCTAGTGCTAAATATAACCAGAGGAATCCTGTTCCCCACAGAGTCCCTGCCCTGCAGGGAAAAGTTCCGTCATGACTTTTGAGCTGACTATTCTTTTTATGTAGAAAGGAGAGACTAGCCCATCTGACCGTGGATGAGGGGACGGCATAGGAATGAAACCCATTACATGGCTCTTCCCAGCTTCTCACGTACAAGTCTGGCTGTGTCTTCCTCCAGCTCCTGCAAGGCTCTCTCCTTCTCCATGACGGTGCTGTTCTCTTTCTCCCACTCCTCATCTTCTGCCAGTTCTCCTGTCTGAGTGACCTCATTTTCCAGCCTGGATGACATAAGCACACTCTGAGAACCCATGATTGGCAGTTTCAGAACTGATAAAACATAGATAAGGGTACTTCAATGGCAGTGTATGTGAATCTCAAATTGGAAACTCTTCTTTAATAAATCCCTAGGATTAGGATCACTTCAAAGTCACAAGTTAAGACCCACTCAAATCCCAAGGCAAATACGCCACTGTTCTCTCAACTCAGGGAAACATTACTTCCAAATAGTGATCTATTAGAAAGTTGTTTGGTGTTCAAGCCACAGAGAATTGCCAAAGAATGAAGAAAACATTTTTGTTACACAACATGTACGTTCTAGAGCAGACAGGAAAATTCAGTTTTGTCTCTTCTCCTCCGCCCTTTTCTTTGGATTGGGACCTTTTCTCATGAAACCCTAATACTCACCTCTGAATCTCTTCTTCTTTCTCCTGGATTTTGAGAAGGAGTTCCTGATTTGCTTCATCTATTCTTTGCATATCCCTTTCGAGGTCCATGTTCAAACTGATAATGTTTCTCTTTGACTGGGCCAATCTTAAGATTTCCATTTTCTCTGACCTATAAACTCAGCACCCCCAGCCCCCAGTGAACAAGGGTCAGTTATCTTAAGATCAATAATAATTGGGCCACAGGGGATATCAGAAAGACATGCATACAGTTCATAAGTTTTGTTCTTTCTTAGGGCACACCATTTCCTTTTACATTCTTGAGATATTATATTTCTTAATCATGCTCTACAATTCTTTCACTAGTTTTCTCAACTAAATCAGCAAAGGGAGGTCTTTCCTAGGCTTTCTTCTCCAAAGTGGTCAATAAAATAGTGTACCTTCACTCCCGTGTCATGAGAAGCTTTGCTGCCTTAAATAGCTCTTTGCGTTGGAGAGAATTATTTCTCTTAGTGATCTTTTCTTATACAAATTGTTCATAACATGGGCTCATGTAATACACTTTTATTAAGTACTCTGATCTAGGTATCTAGCACATAACTCCAGGTTGGGCATGGCTTTATGCAGAACCATAAGAGGTTTCCAGCAGCACAGTAAGGATTCAGTTCTTCCCTCCCTCCTGCCACCTTAATACTTTCCCTCCACTTGCTACTACTAAGTTTGATATTCTACCATGAGAATCATTCTACTGAGGGCATATAGATATGCTCCAGGCATAGCTTTTAAGAGTGCAAACATCCCCTTTGAAGTGGTAAATGAAATAATGGTAACTCTAGCATAGCTAGAAAGAGAACTTGGCACATGGGAGGATCTCAACAAAATTTCCTTTTTCTTATTTGTAAATTAATTCATTGGTTTGACTTTGCATTAATTGGCCAGGAATAGGGTAGTGAGAGACAGGAATTTTGTTTGGGGTAGGAGTGAAGTATGATATTGGAAAATAAAATTTTAACATGGAAATGCTGACTTAGATGGAGAATTTATAGTACTCACCATTTCAGGAGGGTGAGAAGTGCTTGGGGTAAGTGGATGGATGGGAATAGAAGGTGAGAGGGAGAGTGGAAGTTGTCAGTAGCAGAGACCTGCTCTGCACCTGGGTGCTGGGTATGGCTTTGCATAACCATGACTACTTACTCATAATCTAGCTGATCTTCCTTGTGATCTTCCATTGTAGATTCCCTAAAATGCCAGCAGAGGCTTATTTAATGAATTGGGGAAATGAAGCATAGAGTAACTAACCAAGAGTCCCCCCCAAAGTTAACTGGTTTCCTCCCTCCAATCCCCACATTTTAGCCATGACAAAAACCTGTCGTCTGATTCTTCTGGTCATAATGTGATTGTGCCTTAGTAAGGACACAGTTAAGGATAAAAGGATAATGCTAGAAAGTACAATATATGTCCTGCTAGTGGATATCTTCAGAGATGGTTTGCCAACACAAGACCCTTTGGAAATTTATCTAAGACAATATGAAGAAATAGAGGTCATCGATTTTAAGTTTGTTTTTGTTCTAGACCCAGTTGTTTTCCAAAAGGCCCTATGGGCAGGGATGTAGGTTCCTAACTGCCTTGAAAGGTAATCTCTGCACTGTAGTCTGGCCTCTGCAAGAATTTCCAGTTAAGATCTTCAGTATCAAAGAGGGCTCAGAAAACCAAGTGTAAGTAAATCATTTGGCTCTCTCTTCCTCTTTGTTTCTTCTTTCTCTCCATTTCTTCTACAAACTCTACCTTTCTTCTGATGTGTGCTGCCCTAGTCTATTAGCTTCTGAAGAGTCTAACCTTTCCTTACTGGAATGATTCAATAGAATCTCAGAACCTTCTGAGAGGTCATGATTGCACTATTGACACAGGGTGGGTGGGGCAGCGTGTCACAGTGGGGTAGATGGCGACAGTTGCTTATCTTTTGTGTAGATTTCAGGGCCTAGATGGGGGTGTGGGTTTCATGTCTGAGTCCGCTTTAATCATCAGTAGATAAATGGATCTTATTTCTGGGCAGTTTGAAGGAACAGAACCTGTTTTTTTTTTTTTTAATCTGGACGACAAGGCTACTTTCTTGCCCCAGGGTGACAAAAATGGAAACTCCCAGTTTTGGGGCCAGCAGTCTAATCCCATCATGTAGCCAACTAACTACTCATTCATTCATCAAACACTGAAACATGGAAAAAGCACCTATGTCTTTCAGGCTCTGTTCTAAACACCAGAGAGAAAGAGTGAACAAAATAGCCAAAAGCACTTCACTCAGATGTGAGTGTGTGATGTATATTGGGGGATAATACAGTCAATAAAATAAATAAGCAAATTTGTTTTATTTGGCATGATAAGAGAATGTTATAAACTATAAAAAAAATTCAGTAAATTTGTTATGCTGAGGGGGAAATTAAACCCTGAAGACTGAGTTGGTAGAATGTTTGCAATTTTGCTTCTTGGAATATAGGTGAACTCTTTTTTTTTTTTTTTTTTGGCATTGTTTCACTCTGTCACCCTGGGTAGAGTGCTGTGACATCATAGCTCGCACCAACCTCAAACTCTTGGGCTTGAGAAATCCTCCAGCCTCAGCCTCCTGAGTAGCTGGGACTATAGGTGCTTGCCATGATCCCTGGCTAATGTTTCTATTTTTGATAGAGATGGAGTCTTGCTCTTGCTCAGGCTAGTCTTGAATTCCTGAACTCAAGCAATCCTCCCACCTTGGCCTCCCTGAGTGCTAGGATTACAGGCGTGAGCCACAGAATCCAGCCACTAAACTCTCCTTCTTATTGTTCTTGTTCTATAAATGACTAGGAGAGACCACAGACCAGACCTCCTCTCTTTCAATCACTGATCATTGTGATTGACTAACTGCCTTCTTTATTGTCTTATACCTAACTCAGACCAGATGGTGCAAAAGACCTCATGACTGTTAGTTACATCTTCAATGTGGAATCGTTAGTATGCCTTCCCTGAAAGATAAAGAACACTTTAACGAATCAGATTGTTGCAACTAGAGGTCATTGATATAATAGATCTCTAGTTACATAGGTCTATGTATAGGTCTTATGTATAATAGAAATGTGTTGAAATTCTATTAAGCTTCCCTACACTTTGTCTACATAAGCAATCCTAAACTTCTACACTTCAGAACACTGGCATTCATTCTTTGGAACCTGTGTGTCCTGGATGACTGTACTTAAACTTTGTGCTTGAATAAACTCTCTTTAAATTAGATCCCGATCCTTTTGGTTATTTTAGTTTAACAGAAAAAGCATAAACAGGTGAAGGGGGTAAGAGCAAATATAGTATGTGTGTTGTCTGTGTGTGTGTATAAATATGTGTATGTGTGTATAGGGAGAAGGTTGCAGTTTTAAATTGGGTGGTCGAATTTAAATTTCACCTCGAAAAAAAAAATCACAATACAAAAGAGAAAGCAATTTCACTGTTATAAGATATTTCATGCAAAGTATTAACTCTGAAATTTAAGTTTTTGTGTGAGTAGTACTATTATACCTATCTTGAGTGTCTTGCTTGTACTGTATCACATCATACCTT